>CAOJBK011434320.1:0-17098 GCA_948294925.1 Codiaeum variegatum | reverse complement strand
AAATCAATTTTATTCTAAGGTGATTAAGAAACCTTTTAACTCCATTTTTAGAAAAAAAAATCAATTTTCTACCCAATTGGAAAAGATGTTCTTTTTGGAATCAAAGGGGGTTCGAGGGTTCTTGATCTAAAAAAATTTAAGAAAAATAGCTTTTGTACCATTTTAAATAAAATAAAAATTTGGCCCTAATTATCATGCATGTTCAGTTAAAAAGATGCTTTTCGTGTTTGCATGAGCAGTGAATGCATGAATATGCCAGATATGAATGACAATGCATCAAAGCGGTAAATACAATCGATTTTTCCAGGGGTCCTTCCCCTAGCCCGTTTCGGGATAGGGAAGGCACAGCACCCCAAAGAAAGTAGTAAATACAGTAAAATCCAATAATAATAGGGGATCTCCCCTCCAGCCTTATGGTCTGGGAGAAGCACACATTTCCCAAAATCCATACATCACGCAGAATATGAAAAATAATGCAAATAGACAATAATAGCATTAACATAAGAATATAAACAAATAATGAAATGATAAAATAATGCAAATAAAATAAACAAATATATAACAAAACAAAGAAAATAAAATGTTTGAAGTTGAAGCTGGGAAAGGCTTGCCAGTGTATCCCTTTGAATGAGAATCAAACTCCACGTTGTTCTCCCTTCTCGAGAAGGGGTAACAGTGGGGTGGTTATTGGTTTAGTTGCTAATTGATTTTAGTTTGTCAAAAATAATTATCCAACAATCTATTAACCAATTTTGATACTTGATTAATGAGAAAATGATTTTGATTATGAGTTGTACTTAAATAGATTTTGATTGATTTTAGTTATGAAAATAGTTTTCATAAAATGCCTTAATTCTGAATTAAAAGGCTTAAAATAAGTGTTTTGAATAACATGTCTTTATTCTAAATTAAAGGGCTTAAAACAATAAATTGAATGAAGGTAAAAGGAATATTGTAACATTTTTTACCTTTTTACGTGGTTTGGGAATTGGTGGTTCTAACTATTTGATGGAGCTGGAACGTATCTGCGTTGTGTTCAGAGAGGACTGATTAATTGTTTGAATTGACTGGAGTAGGCTGGATTGACTGGACTGATCATCTATAGTGTCTAGAAACGGATCATCTGTAGTGTCTGTCATCTGAATATTTCATTTTGGAGGCTGTAAATTATGTTTCTAAATTGTCTAGTACATGTGAAAAGTTATCTAAAAAAGTTGGTAAAAAGGTCCAAACCAACCACCCTTTTCTGACTCTATTCTGGAGGGTTAAACTTATAGGGAATTCTGTCGAAAAACCTTACAAACTGAAAGGCGTGTGCGTCACACACTCCACACATGTGTTGAGGGTTTCACACATACGTGAAGTCATTTGCGCATGCGTCTTTTCGTTCACACATGCGTCTTGTCATTTTGGGCCTGAGTCTGTCCTGGGCCCAATTCGATTTAATCCGATTCAATTTTTCGGATTTTCTAGGCTCGTTTGAAGTCTGATTTGAGCCTGGTCAGATCCGTTGGGCTTGTATTGACGGACCAGATGCAATGGTTTCAAAATGAGGTTTTCCTTCAGAAATATGCAAAATTTTCCATATAAACCCTTGTAATTTAAAAGTTTCATCTCAGGGATTATCTTAGAAGCAACATGGGGTGCTGCCCCTTGACCCCGTTAAGTTCTAAGCTTTTGAGAGTCATGAGATAACCACCAATTCTAGAGGTGCAAAATTAAGGGTTCACACTCCCTTCTCTCTGAGTAACACTAAGCTCACATCATGTTGTGCAGCTGAAAGTTATATCAACACTTCTTCTTTTAGGAGGGGCCTGCTCAGGACCTGATCTAATGTTAGAAAGGCTTTCAAATCATCCAGTTCCCTTTGACAATCCTCTTTTCATTAGAAGTTTCCATTTTTCCTCAACTTTTTGAAGAATGGTAGGTATTTTTTGGCTGATTTTGACATGAATCTATTCAGTGCCACTAGTCTCCTTGTCAGCCTCTGTACCTCCTTCAAGTTCTTTAGTGGGGACATGTCTAAGATGGCTTGCACCTTATCTGGATTTGGTTCAATACTCTTCTCACTTACTTAATAGCCTAAGAATTTGGCCTCTGGATGAAGTATGTGCATTTCTTTAGGTTTAACTTTAGGTCATACTCATTCATTACCCCGAAAAATTCCTCCAAGTCCCGAATGTGCTCTTCAAATGTTTGACTCTTTATGATCATATCATCCATATATGCTTCTAGATTTCTACCTGGTTGGTCTTTGAAGATTTTGTTCACCAGCTGTTGGTACGTGGCCCTCACATTCTTTAACTCAAAGGGCATGAAAGTGTAGCAATAAGTCCCCTTTTCTGTGATGAAGGAGGTTTTTTCTTCATCCTCTAGGTGCATTAGGATCTGATGAAATCCCTATTTAGCATCTAGGGAAGACAAGTATCCGTATCCCACTATTGAGTCTACCAGCTTGCCTATCATGGGTAAAGGATATCAGTCTTTCAAACATGCTTTGTTAAGATCTGTAAAGTCCACACATTTTCGATATGATCTGTTAGACTTTTTTACTAGGACTACATTGGCTAACCAATCCGGATAGAGAACTTCTCTGATGAACCCAGCTTTTAAGAGCTTATCCACCTCTTAATCAATGACTGCCTATCTCTCTGTCCTGAAACATCATTTCTTCTGCTTAATAGGCAGGTATGAGGGATCCACATTCATCATGTGAGTTATGACTTCCAGTTTAATGCTAGGCATTTCTGTCAAATCTCAGGCAAATGTTGCCTTTCTTCTGGCTAAGAAGGCCCTGGCTTCCTCCTTCTTCCCCCCCCTAAAAGGTTGGCATTAAGCTGGAGGCATTTCTCGAGCTTCTCTTCTTCTACTGGGAATTCTTCTAATTTCTCCACTAGCTGGGTTCTTTGGGGAATCTATTTCTCACTTACTTGGACCATACCTACTTCCTCTACTTCTATATGGATCATGGTCCGCCTCTTTCTTATAGGTTCCACTACACCTTCTTCTTGAGAAGTTCCAAATATATCTAGGTATATACCATCGGGCAATGGGATTCAGACCCTTCTCATTTCTAAGGGTATACTCAACCCGACTCCCTACCAACTGCTCAAAATTTGCTACACTTCCTAGCTATAATCCATCATACAATTTTATAGCAAATCCCTCTAGAGATCCTCTAAAGGCTCGACATTTGATGACATCATTTGTATAATGCAACTCTATAGAATCCTTATAGTCCATCAAATGGGCTATATTGTCGGTGGAGCCATCATACTTCTTAACATTCAGAGCTTTAAATTTATCCGGCAAGTGGTATTCAGTAACCTCCGGAACAAAAGGCAATTTCAGGGCTAAGACCAAGTTCAAGTCTCCTAGGATCCTTCCCTTTTTAAGGTATATTTCTTTCACCATTATCTTCCTTACTTCATTTCTGAGTTCCTAGGGTTTGTTCTAGCTAACAGCCTTTTATCCATCTACTCTATCCCTCCTTCCATATGATCTTTCTGGGGACTCTCTCGCATTGCTCCCCCTTCTCTCACGGTAGGAGTGGGAAACCAATGATCTGGTTTGTCTAGAGGTTCCCCTAGTACTACCCTCTAGAGATATACTTCTCCTTCTATCTCTTTCCCTCACACCTGATCTTTCCCTCTCTCTTCTGACATCCCTGCCACTTCCCCTCTCAACCCTCTCCCTTTGCCTTCATCGTTTCTAACTTCCCTCCCTTCTCTCACCCTATGGCTCCTTTCCCTCCTATCCTCCATGGCATTTTACCCCATCAAATCCCCAATATTGATCTCAACTTATTCCCCCCTTTAAATTATCCCCTTATCTCTTCATCTCCCCCTGCATTATTCAAGTTTAGGCACCTATTCACTCTCCTCCCATAGGCACCTTCTAAGTCTATGGGGGATTAAGGATTTATGGTGGAGTGTTTTCTAGGGCTCTTGTAGCTGAGAGTAGAGTGGTGAAAATGCTTGGGGTAGGGTGGCTTGTATGTCAGCTGGAGTGGTTGAGGTGGAGGTTTGTGCACCAGCCTATGTTGGTACCAAGGGTGGCATTTGGGTGAGAAAACTTTGTGGGATTTGGGCTGGTGTTAAAGTTTATGATGTAGGGGTTGTTGCAACAGGGTTTGGTGGGTTTAAAGAGGTACTGGCAACATTGTTAGGGGATATTTGGGTGTTATCCATGGGACTTTCCCCATGTTATCTTTCATTTTTGGACAAGAGCTTGTAACTTGTATCTTCATAAAAAAAAGAACTTTTCGAACAAAAGAACTACCTTAAAAAATCATATGAACTGACAAACGTTCCCACAGACGGCGTCAATTGATGGGACTGGCCCAATCGATGATATTGGGTTCTTAAGGTAGTTCTTGGGCCTTGAACTCAATGAGCTTTGGTTGTATAGCTTGCAATCACAAAAGACCACTTAGAGGGCCAGGCGAGTTTCCTGGTAATGGCCCTCCGACAGTCAAGTCAATTTTTGGCAGTGGAGAAAGAATCCCTCAAGCTTATGCCTGAGAGTTGCTACAGAAGAAGAAGAAGAAGAAGAAGAAGAATAAGAATTTGTTGAACATACCTGTAACCTGAGCGTGGAGAACCTTATATAGTGATCCCTAGTGCGATTGAGCCAGAGATCGGACGACTGTGGACATTCCTTGGAGAGGAAGGATACCGTTAGATCAAAGATGATTGTACTAGGAGTGAAATGTTCTATGGTGATTCCTTAACCACCTTGAATATCCTCTTTTGTCAGTGTCCGCCAGCACCTTGAGGGGGTAACATGCAGAGAAGGAAGCACCTTGACGAATGCAGATTGTGTTAGGATACGTGCTTATGTACTGTTATACTTTAGCGATTGAGGCGGTTTGTCCTCTTGTATTGGACCAGATTCCCGTAGCTCCGGGGCCTTTGTAGTCCGATACTCGTTGATATGGTGATTCGATCCAATACTAAGTGGTCCACTGAGTCCCTTAATTCATATGAGTGAGTCTAGTGTGATGGTGAGATACCTTTTTCTTTACTTTGGACTCTCTTTTAAGTCTGACCATAATCCTAATGGATAGCCCATTTAACCGGACCTATCAAAAGATGAATGATATGTCTGTAAAAAAAAAAAAAAGTGAATTGTATGCATTCAATTAAATTTGAAAACTATTCTAGTTTTGTTTAAATAGAAAATAGTGAAATATTAAAATAGTTAAATTTCACTCAAGGCCCTTAATTTGTTGGAAAGAAAGTTTGCATGTTAGGTGTGCATTCCTTATAGGGTTTAGTATTGGCTAGATCGAACAAAAAGTGTAATGATGAAAAAAAAAATTATACTAAAAGTTTGATTGATTCTTTCTTAAATTACAATTATTTGTAGCAGAAGAATTCAATTCTTGAAAATGAAGTGAGAATATGTGTAAACCTGCCCCAGTGGTTAATAACAAGTGGCAGTATGGGACTTTGAGAGGTGGGGTATGTTTCTCAACAAACTTCACTTAATCCTTTGAGCAAAATTAGATAACTACACAATTTATTTGGTAGTACTACTTTTATTTAAGCAAACGGAATTTAAAGATAATGATTTGATAACGGAATAGGTGACATTAGGTGGTGATTATACACTGATCCAGACAATACTAGGCCAAAATGTTTGACACCTGCCTAATTATTTCATGGGTCGCGCAACTTTCTGTAAAACTGATTGTTATTGCAGGTGGAGTAGATAATTTTAGGTTTACATATATATTTTGGGTATATTGTTTAGGATATCACTAAATTTTATAAATTATTTCGATTTGATCATTAATTTTTCTTTTCAGATTAGTTATCAAACATTAAAAATTATTTTAATGTGTGATCATTAATCACTAACAAATTAATATTTCGACTGATTTGTTGACATGTCATGTCACATCACATCATCGTACTTATCTAATCAATCATCTACTATAATTATACGTCAACAGATTTTTTCATATTATTCTACATGATTAGTGATTAAATTGAAATATGACCTCACTAGTAAAATATCCTAATTATTTACAATGATTATTTTATTTTTATTTATTTATCTTATTTTAAACTATTATTTTATAAATATATACTTGTAACAATTATAATTTTACAAAATAAAAAAAATTAATGTATATAAAATGAATTTTGAGTGTTTAAGTTGATTGTGGTTAGCTATTCAAAAATAAAATAAGGAAATTTAAAAAAAAAAAAAGATTCTGATATTTTTAGTAATTATATCATAACAAAATACAGCTAACAAACTCTTATAAAATATATAAATATTATAAAAAATTGTTAAATTTCTCTTATTATATAAATTTATCAAATTTTTTACTTAAAAAATTAATAAATAAATAATAAGTTGAATAAAAAAATAATCTTTTATTTATTTTATTTTATTTTTGAATTGGCTAACGATATTCAATCTTTAACATCCGAAATTCATCTTATATACATTAATTTTTTATTTTATAAATTTATAATTGTTACAAGTATATATTTACAAGATAATAATTTAAAATAAATAAATAATAAAAATTAAATAATCATTGTAAATAATTAAAATAATTTACCAGTGAGGTCACTAAACTTTATTGTTTTTTTCAATTTGGTCACTAACCATGTAGGATGACATGAAAAAATATGCTGACGTTGATAGTTGACTGGACAAGTATGATAATATGACACGACATGTCAACAAATCAGTTGGTCTGGTGGTAGTTAATGATCATATATTAAAATAATTTTCAAAATTTAATGACTGATAAAAATAAAAAAAATAATTAATAATCAAATTAAAATAATAAATAAAATTTAATGATGTCTGGAGTAATTTATTCCCATAAATTTTAAACAACTATTTAAGTATAAGATGTTAAATCTCCAGTAGTTGACTAACCATTCTAGCTGCCATACATCAGTAAAAAAAAATACTAAATCAGAATTCTTTTAAAAAAATAAGATATTAATCTGGAAAAAAAAATTTTAAAACCATATTAATTAAAATTGAAAAGTTATCCACAACCCATTTCACAAGTAACATAGTGTAAGTATGGACGGATCTACCTTTAAAAATAGGGATCAATTATCTCCATAATATTTTGACCCTTTAAAATATGTATGTTCTAATTTATTTTTTTTTTAAAGTTCTCTTTTGCCTTTAACTTTTTTTTGCCCACACTAAATTAAAATTTACAAAATTTTTTAATATAGTTTTTAAGATTGAACTTATAATTTTAAAGCACTTTTTATGTTAAAATACAAATTAAAATAATCAAATTTATATATTTTTTTTCTTTAATTTTATTTATAAATTAAGTGTTTTTATAATTGAATATAACGTTAAAAAAATTTTGCCTTAAATAATTTTTTTTTTATCTGCCACTAAGTGTAAGAGAGTGTCGATCCCTCAAGGAAGGGGTGAATTATTATTTAGACTATCGAAATAAAATGATACTAACATTAGAAGCAATAACAAAATAAATTGTAAACTTAAAATGCAATGATTATGAACATCTAGGACTAGGAGTTCATTGGCTAGCTACCTATGTTAATCATAAAGATTTATGCTTGTCAGTTAACCATAAATTACAAGACTTGATTTTCTAAATTTAACACAACCCTCTCTTAATGTGAAATGTTAACATTCAAACTGATTTCTAATTCTACTCTCTTGATATCAGGAAAACATGTTGAATTCATTAAGTTTTTTGAAATAAGTTTTCATGCCTCATAGATGTATTCTTATCTCTAAGTGATACTAAACCTATGTCAATTGATTCATAATTCTGAAATCAAATCACAATTTTTGCTTGTAAATTCAATTTCTTGAATCGAAGATTAGTTAGCCAGAAAAATCATAACATTAAGTTCTAAATTAATTGATATAATTTATATGCAAAGTTAACAATACATATAATTACCACATCACATAGGTAAGCTAATCAACTACATTCCAAATCCTAGATTTGAGATTTATCTACTCATATTATGAATAAAATCAATAAGAACAATCAATTCCATAACCATAGCAAAATAAGCAAAGTTAAAGTAAGAGAAAAGATTGAGAAAATAATAAAACTCTTGAAATTGAATATGAAAATCTTGTCAAAATCCTTCAATTTTGTTTGACTTTAAAGGAAAAGCAAAGCAAGAATACTTCTATTCAATCCCCCAAAGTTGATAACCCTAAAATAACTTTTCCTAAACCTTATATATGTTTTCCTCAAGCCTTAGGGTTAGTTTCTTATTTTGAGTCAGAGAAATTGGCTTTTGTAGCTTAAAAACTCTTAAAAACTCATAAGGAATTGTGAACCCATATTTTACACCATTAAATCTGGCCTATTACTAACATTCCATAGACTCAAACTAAGCCCAAATCGAACTTAAAACTAACCCAGAAAGTCAAAAAAACTGGGAAAAAACAAATCGAATCAAACCAATCCAGAACTGTATGGGGTCTACAGATGCATCAAAAGCCCACGTGCATGCTTAAGCCTCGGCGTGTGCACCGGCATGCTGGGCCTCTAGCGTGTGCGCCTGGCCTCTAGAGTGTGCGCCGATTCTCGCTTGTGCGATGGCTCGTACGTATATGACACCTGACGCACATGTACACAATTTTTCTTACTGAATAAGCCAAAATTTTTTTTTATATAAATAGGATCATTCGGTCACATTTTTCAAGGACGAATTTTACTCTGTTACGCTACCAAATTTCAGTCAGAATTCCCACAAATCAACTTTCAGCATAACCATTCACTAAAATTCACCACTCAAACACTATAGATGGACTGACTTTTGCTCAAATTTGGAATTATTTTGTACATTTTAGAACGAGTTTTGGTTGTGGACCCAGTGTTCTTATTCATGTTATTATTTGTGTTTCTAACATTTGTTTTGATTCTGAATCAATGTGGAGATCTATTCCAATTTTGTTAAATCATCCGAAACTTATGTTCTAAAGCGACGAAAGCCAAAGGTAATCTCTTTATTTCTATACTAAAATCCCAAACCTAAGTAGTATAATCATACAAAAATAATTTTTTTTAATCAAAATCAGAATTGATTAAAAACTACCGGTTAATATTTTTTTAAATAAAAACAATTAGCTTCTGAACACCCAATCTCACTTTTTTCTTTTATCAAGGGAAAACAACATGGGGTTTGATATCCATTCCATGGGATATGCCGACAAGCCAATTCAAGACTTCAACTCCATTTTTTGTTTATTATTTATTTTTCTTTCCTTACTATTTTCTTTTACATTTTATTTATTTTCATTCTTTTTATTTTTATTTCAATTATATATTCATTTTGTTATTACTTGTTGTAAAGGCGATGGATGCAATTCCTTCTTGGCACATAATTGCTAATGGAGGAATTTGTATGATTTACTTCCTAACACGTCTGTTATTGGTGGAGTAAATTTCCCTTTTATTTTTATTTTATTATTATTTTGTTGTTATATTTTTGTTATCTTTTAATATTGATATTTATTTAAAGGGCAATGCATGCCCTTCCTATGCATTATGGCTACATGAGGGATCCCCTCTTTATCTTTTTACTCTGTATTTAATTTTTAGAAATTTTATTTGTTTTATTTATCAGTCATTGGGGGTGTGTGCTCTCCTTAGTACCACTATGGCTAGAGGAGAGACCCCTATTATTTTTTATTTCATTTTTTTTATTGATTTCTCTATTATTGTTATCATTCATATAATATCTGACCATGCATAATTTTTAATTGTTATAACTATTCATGCATCATAATATTACTGCCATTCATACACAAAATCTTTTTAACAAAATTCATATGATTCCGAGTCGAACTTGTTAGAAAAATAAACAATTTTTCTAAAATTAAATTTGCATAAATCACGAGTCTCAGAATTCATCCTTTGGTTCGAGGCTTGTATCTTTTCCAAATGGGCAAATTATTATTTTTATGGAGTTAAAATCAAATTAGTTTGTTAATCACCTTGAAAAAAAAATGTTTTTCTAAAGAATTTAGTGGAGACTCACAACACACACACACACACTTAACGGGCCCATAAAGAGTCCTCCTCACGTGAGATTCGACAAAACGACACCAAGTGCAATCTAAGCCCCATGGTTGGTTTCCTCATGCTAAAAGTCCGAGATGCGCTGGCGCTTCTGGAGGTCGGGGCCTCACAGCTGGCAACTACACTGGAGACGTTTAAAACTACAAAACATTTTTGGCTCGAAAGTTATATGGAGTTAGTTTCATATATCACTTCACATGCACCCCTATATCTAGGAAAATAAGGATAGAAAGTAACATCCAGTGTGCTTCTCTCCTTGTGACTGCTTTGCTGATAGTGAAATCATCCACCCAAGGTGTACTCACTAATCTTTTCTGTTAAGATAACAAGGTTGCATATAGTCGTTGGACCCACACGAATTTCTTTGATTCACATATGGTTAGGTATATCGCGCCTTTAGTCGCTGGATAACCTTTCAAACTTCTAAGCTTCATGTAATAATTAGATTTGACCTTAGGTCTTGTGTACCCTAAACTCTAATATAATCAAGTCATCATGAAACCTTTTTCATTCATGCATATATGCATGCATGCATCACTACACATAAGAAACTTAAGCCAAGTAAAATGTTTCAAATTGGTTCCCCAACCACCACTACCTTGATTCAAAAACCTATACCATGTATGTTATGGTCAAACTTCATAAATTCTGAAACCCTTTCTCTTTTTATCCAAAGAAAAAAAATGTCGAACGAGCACACACCAACCCCTATTATTGTTGATGCCACTGCTCCTCAAGGAAAAATTATTGCAATATTGGTTGAAATGAAGAGGAAACAAGATAAGGCCCTCGAGAAATAAGAAAAGACTATGACCTCCATGTTTCAAGTCTAAGAACAGACTATCCTGGGTAACGTTTAAGCTATAAAGGCTCAAGTAGGCATTCAACTACCCAATAATACATCTACCTTCTCCAATTCTGGTAAGGAGCCTATGGTAGAAGTTGTTGTCATCATTCCCCCATAAGCTGACCGTGGGGTCACTACACTAACTGCCCCTCCCACGGATCCTTTCTAAAAAGGGGACAACACCATCCTCTTGTTAAGGTTATGGTAAAAAAATATATGAGGAGATTCAGAAGACCCTGAACACTATCAAGAAGAGAGATGATATGATTGATGTCAAGTCTCTCAGCCTATTCCCTAATGTAAGGCTACCTTCAAAGTTTCAGATACTAGTCTTTGAGAAATTTGATGGCACAACCTGCCTCAAGACTCACCTCAAAATCTATAATGGTGCATTTTTCCCTTTAGGTGTGGATGGTGAGCTCCTTGTTCAATTGTTCCAACAGTTGCATTCTGGTGCGTCTCTTAGGTGGTTTGTAGATCTAGATGATTCCTAAAAATGGACTTAAGAATCCATTTGTAACATTTTTGTAAAATAATACAATTATAATCTTGAAGTTGATATTACTCGAAGAGATCTTGAATCCACTAAACATCTTAAAGAAGCTTTTTCCTCGTTCATTACGAGGTGGACGAGGAAAGCCTCTCAAATGGTAAACAGAATAATTGAATCAGAATAAATGGATATAGTTGTAAGGAACTTACTCCCTGTGTATCGAGACAGACTGATCATATAGTATTTGCCAAGTTTCAAAGCTTTGATTTCAACTAGTGCATGTATCAAAGACAAAATCGATGTTGGTTTTATTAAAGATGAATCCCAAACCTCATCTTCCAGATTCAAGAGACTTGTCCACCAAAGGAATGTCACCCGAAAAGAAGGTGAAATTAATGCTATTTTCACTTGCAAGTCGATTTAGTTGGAAAAAAGAAAAATCTCTGACTTGGGTGGATTTCCCCTTAGTGCTATCTACAAGAAAAGTTTGGATAGTGGAGCTATCACACCATTAGAATCAAAGCCCATTCCAAACCCACTTCCTAAAAATTTAAATATGAATGAAACATGTGACTATCACCAAGGGCTCAACCATAAAACTAACAACTACAAGGCCCTTAGACACCACATCCAAGATCTGATAGATTCTAAAGAGCTCTTCCCACATACCCCTTTGCCAAACATTGGCTCAAACCCTCTTCCTAATCACTATGTTAATGCCATCTTGGTGAAATTTGATGAAGGGGATTCTACCCATCTGATATGTGTTGTTCATAAGCCTCTGAGTAATTATCACTATTTTGGAGATGACCTACCTTCCTTAAGGAAGTCTATCTCCCTTAATTACTCTGCTGTCATAGATCACCTACCTTCCTTAGGGAAGTCTGTCCTAAGTAATTATTGTTATGTCATAAAATTGACAAATATAAGAATTGAAATTGATGCTATCACCAGTAGTGGAAGAGTTATAAAATCACCTATTGCTCTACCTCAAGTTATCCAACCAATGGCTCCACCCAAGGGTACTCATGAACTAGAAAAGGGCCCTTTATTGAAACAATTTACGAAAACCCAGGCCAACATCTCAATCTAGAGTCTAATAATGTCATTATATCCTCATTGCCAAGATCTTTGCAAGGGTTTAAACCAATGCTAAGCTAAAGTAGATATTTCTCCAAATACTTTGGTGGCTTCTATTATAAGTGTTGTAAAAGGAGCATCCATCTCTTTTACTAATGATGAAATCCCACCTAAGGGCCCCACAATGACGTTGTTTACATTATTATTATTACAAGGGAGAAGACTGTCCCAATGGCTCTTATTGATAATGGGTTCGCTTTGAATGTGTGTCCACTTAAAGTAGCGAGTTATTTGGGTTTAGAGGCCGCTGACTTCACTCCCTCTAACCAGATAGTAGGAGCTTATGATAACTTAAAATGGGAAGTTTTGGGGGGTGGCAACTCTAATAGTCATCCTGCATCCTACAAGCTTTGAAATTCCCTTTCAGATCATTGATGTGCCTTTATACTTCAACCTGCTCCTTAGGAGAACATGGATTCATCAAGATAAGGCAATGCCCTCCACCTTACATAAAAGGGTTAAATTTCCATTTAAAAGTGGGATATTCACCATCAAGACTGACATGTTGGGAAAATCTGCAATCCCTAACACTGTCCCCATCTTGGAATTCTAACTAGAGTAGTCAGCATATTCTTTATTTGGCTTCTTATTTGTTCAATCCTATGATTGCTAATATCATGAAGAGAATCTAAAGGAGGCAATCTCTCTGAACTTTGATCCCCACTTTAATCCTATAATTGCTAATATCATGAAGAGAATGACTTATTTTCCTAGAATAGGCCTGGGCAAGAACCATTAAGAAATCAAGTCTTTTAATGACTACATATTCGCTACTCTGCAATTTGGCTTGGCTACCACCCAATTGAGGAGGAAAAGTCCAAAACATGAGAAAAGTCTGCTATACTCAGAATTAAAGGGGAGTATGACCATCCCACAAGACCCTACTTTAAGACTCTCAATGGCTATTTTGTGAAAGAGGGAGAGACAGTTCCTTACTGTGCTTTTCCTAAATCTTGGGTATGCTCTGTGACTGGTATCACTATTCCTAGCTTCGAGGTCTTCTCTGACATAAAGTTGTTACCTAAAGATTACCAGCCGATCTATTTCCTGACTCAAGACTGGGAGGAGAATATGGAAGTTGGCCTTTTCAATGAGATAACTATTCTTTTTGATGAGGAAAATATCGACCTGTCCACCTTGATCAAGCCAACCCATCAAAAGCCCAATAATTGGTCCTTTGAAGCAAATCTTTTTCAACTAATTGTGACTAATTCTGAGTCCTTCAAGTCTTCCAAAACCTCTGAGTCCTCTGATGATGTAACCAGTCCACTAAGCTTTAATTATTACTATGATGTAATGATAGGCATTTCTCCTATTCAAATCAATAAAGTGAACAATTTTTCTTGTTTCATTCCTATCTCTTTATTTTCTTTTGATATTCCAATTGATGAATCTAATCTTAACAAAATAGAAAAAGAGAACAACAAAATAAATGAAATAAATGATGTAGTTAAAGAGCCCATTAATGTTGACACTCATGATATTCCATAAAAAAAATACATTCATTACATCTGCATGTTTAAACAAGAATGCTATAGAAAAGACAATCATAAAATTCAAAGATTGCTTTGCCTAGAAGCCTAGAGACATGACCGATCTCAATCCGAGCATCATCGTCCATAGATACCCTACTTATCCAGACTATAATCCTGTCAAACAGAAACTAAGGCGTATGAAAGCAGTATGGTACCTCTCGATCAAGGAAGAAATGGCTAAGCAACTGTCTCATCAGTTTATAGAACCAATCAGTTACCCAACATGGTTAGCCAACATTGTCCCAGTACCAAAGAAAGACAGAAAGGTTAGAATATGTATGGACTATTGAGATCTAAACAAGGCCTATCCTAAGGATGACTTAGCTTTACCTCATATTGATCTATTGGTAGATGCACTAGCTGGCTTAGAAATGGTTCCTTAACTGATCTTACCGTCGGATATAACCAAATCTTGGTGCACCCTCCTGACAAAGAGAAAATTGCTTTCATCACAAAATGGGGTACTTACTGCTATAGAGAATTATGAATGCTGGAACCACCTACTAGAGGATGGCAATCACTATCTTCCATGACATGAGTATATGTCGATGACATGGTCGTCAATGGCATTAATGCTGAACAACACCTATAGGCATAGAAAAAGTTCTTCCTTAGAGTTTGTTGGTACAATCTTAAGCTCAACCTTGCTAAATACATATTTGGAGCCTCATCTAGAGTGTTCCTTAGTCATATGGTTAGTAAGAAAGGAATCAAGATTGAACCATCAAGTTCAGGGTAATTCTTAACATGCCATATCCTAAAATAGAATAGGAGATAAAGGGGATTCCTGAGTCGCCTATAATACATTAGCTGTTTCATTCATCAACTAGCATACACCTATGTTCCCATATTTGACCTATTGAAGAAGAATTCCCCCAAGTAGTGGAATTAGGAATGTTAAGAAGCCTTTGAACATATTATGCAATATCCCCTGAATCCATTAGTTCTACAACCTCCTAGGCTTAGCAAACTATTGCTATTATATCTCACAATTATCGATGAAGTCATGGGTGCTATGATGGAACAAAATGCTCCAGACTCCCATGAAGAACATACCATCTACTATCTGAGAAAAAGAATATTGATACATAAGCTCAAATACAGTTACATCGAGAAGCTCTACTTAGCTCTAGTATGGGTATGTCACAAGCTGAAAGACTACCTGAGGCATACATCACACATGTCCTCACTTATAAAAGTCCTATCAAGTTCCTTATGGAAAGACCCGTCCTTGGCAGTTAGATGTCTAGATGGAAGGCAATCATTGTTAGTAGTGTATATCCTAAAACTTACACTCAGCGTGTAAATGTAAACAAAAACCTAACTGTCTTAAATATATATGTTCTTTAAATGAAAACATTCCTTATATCGAACATATATATGTCCCTTAAGTATTCTATAGGGAATCTATTCTCAAAGAGTCTAAGAATATGAGTGACAAATTTCCCTTTACACAGATGCTTTAAAGGTTGTTCATAGTCATAGGATTTTTGGTAGGGACACACCATTAATTTGAAGACCATCACCTCTGTTGGCATCCATAATGAGCATTAGATACTTATTGGTATGGAGGTTGTGAGTCTCATGCTACAAACATTTGATGTTGTGACAACACGTGATCACACTCATGAGATGAGTAAGTTGAACAGTGATGTTAGATGATGGATACATGGGTCATTACCTACTAGTCAATATCGTATCACCTAGATCATGATTGTGCATATAATCCTTAGACTTGAGGTGACATGTTATATGGCATATTAGGGGCTATGGTTTGTTACTACTTACATACCGATGCTAGTTATGTATTATTATATGGCATGTGGTGGCCAAAATCAATGGTATGTTGGGATAAGTGTTTAACCAGGAAAGGATTCATTAACTTGGGTAACCGGGGAAGGAATCCTATGACTTTTAGTTGTTCTTAATATGTAAATCCTTGGCCAGGGTGGATAAGGGTCACTAGAAAGAGTTTCTAGTAAGAACTAGATTTTTGAGAACTCAAACCGGATAGAGGTCATATGATTTGGCACATAGGGTTTGACTATTCCATTACCCTAGCCAAGATTTAGAATCCATAATGAAGAGATTCGAGTGCACGCTAATTATAATCGAGAGGTCCATGCTAATGTCAAAGATATAAATACCGACATTTATTTCTAATTGGGTAGTCACGATATGTTATGCTAGACGCCAATCATGAATTATGGGACTACGTATGGAATTAGGTTAACACACTTGGTAGGAAGAAAATAGTTTTCTTTATCCCATTGCTAATTAGAACATGAACCTAGTAAGTCACATACCATATAGTAATTTCCATTAGCTTATATGAATCATATTAATGATTAATTAAAGAATTTAATAATTCTTAATGATGATTGAATTGAACATGTAATTAAATTTACAAATATGCTAGCATGTATGGATGGTTAATTCACAAAAAAGGAAAATTTCAATTATGTCTTAGTTTGTATGAGATACAAATGGTTATGACTAACTGAAATGGTTTTGGACAAACAAAGAAAATAATTAAGCTTAACATGAGATGTTTGCTTAATCCATAGTAGATGTGGTTAATTGAGGTTTAAAGGTGATTCCTACTAATTTTAGTCTTAATGTAGTTGATTAATAGACTATTAAATTAGTCAACAAACATCATTCCAACTCTCCTCCTCATTTTAAGGAAAGATGTTGGAGGATTTGGGTATAAAACCAACAAGGTATTCATCTTTTTGCCTAAGAAATATGAATGGGTCACTATTCATCATCTTCAACCTTTGTTTCTTCTTCTAAGAGTTAGAGAGAGAAATTAAATGGTTAGAGAAAGAAAGCTTCAAATTCACACAAAATTGAGTGAGAAAGTTTATTTTGAAGAAGAGTTCTTCAAATACAAACTCTTCTTCAATTAACCTTTGAGAAAGGAGTGTGGAGAAGCTTTCAAGCCAAAGTCATTCCTCAAGTCTCAAGTTCTTAAGTAAAAGAGCAAGGATCAAACATCTGGGTAACCAAAG
>CAOJBK011433607.1:0-11103 GCA_948294925.1 Codiaeum variegatum | reverse complement strand
AGTTTAAACTTTCTTTTTCTAGTAAAGCATAAATAACAAAAACCAGAAACAAACATGCTATTGTCATTAATTTATAAAAAATAAAAATCAAAAGCCAAACTTAATGAAAAATCTAAACATTCATTGAATAAAAATATTGATCAATCCATACAATTGAGTAATACCCCTCTAACCTAGGTAGACAAGTATATTTAGTTCATGATCAAAGCAAAAGAATAAGAAAAATAGAAGAAAGAGTAGAAATACATGGAACCCATAAAGATCCAATGAGATTTCATCCAAATCCTTATAATCCTTACTGATGATGATTCGCAATCCACCCTTAAAAGCCTTCCTTGATCTCTTTTTCTAAGATTCTCTGCTATTTTCTAGGGTTTCTAGAACCCTAAAATGATTTTGAGTGATGTTAGGTAAGAGTCCTAGCAAATGTCCCAATAAGTGTCCCCTTAATATGAAATTTCCAACTCTTTTATAAGTGTCAGAGTGATGTCACGGGTGGCTCTCACAGCTCATGCCAATTCCCGTGACAGGCCTCTACAAGTTTGTGCCTCTGGTTGAGAAGCAAAAAGCTCTCACGGTCCCTGTCACAGCCAGTGATGGGGCCCGTGAGAAACCTTTGTTTCTCTGTGCCTTGTCCTATCATCTCTCATGGGTGACATCCTCTCTGTCATGGCTCGTACCACTGACCGTGACAGACCACTGCCATGCAATCTTCAAGCATTCTCACGGGCTATCTCACAGGCTATGAGGCAGCCCTAAGCCTTGAATTTTCATTTCGTTTTTGCGCATTTTCTTCATCTTTTGAGCCTGAACCTTAAAATCATTCATCCTTGCTTTGGAATCCAATTGATTACTTAGAAATGACTGAAAACACTAGAACAAACACATTAAATTCAATTTAACGAGCAAAATCCACCAAGAAGATGGGATAAAAATAATGTATAATTTACTAGTTACTAGGGTCCTACGGCATGTGTGTAGACATTACAGACCTCAATAAAGTATGTCCTAAAGACCCCTACCCTCTCCCAAGTATTGATCAGTTGGTGAGCTTTACATCTTCCTGGATGCAAGTTTGGGATACCACCAAATCCACATATGCTCGAAGGATGAGGAGAAAACCTCCTTCGTGATGGATCAGGTGACTTATTGTTACAGAATGATGCCTTTTAGCCTTAAAAATGTGGGGGCTACATACCAAAGAATGGTGAACACTATGTTCAAAGATCACATTAGGAGAACGGTCAAAGTCTATTTGGACGATATGATCTTCAAGAGTAAGAAAGCCAAAGATCATCCAGACAACCTCCAGGTGGTCTTAGGGTTCCTACAGTTATATAATTTAAAGTTAAACCTTAAGAAGTATATTTTTGGAGTCCTAATAGGAAAGTTCTTGGGCTATATGGTCTCTTAGAGGGGGATGGAAACAAACCCAGAGCAAATTAAGGTAATTATAGAGATGCAGCCACCAAAGAATATCACTGAGGTGCAAAGGTTAAATGGTAGGATTACAGCTTTGGAAAGATTCATATCTTGCTCAACTTAGCATTGTCATCCTTTCTTTAGAACCTTGAAGGGTTTGAAGGAGTTCAAATGGATAGACAAATGCTAGAAGTCCTTTAAGGAATTAAACAAATGCCAGGAGAAGACCTTTATGTCACCTATCCACTAATAAGGAGACGGTTGCAACAATCTTGGTTAAGGAAGAAACCGGAGATCAATTCCTAATTTATTATGTAAGCAAAGTCCTCCAGGATGCAGAGACCAGGTATCCTAAGCTAGAGAAGTATGCATTGGCTTTGTACATGTCGACGCAGAAGTTGAGATGTTACTTCGAACCTCACACATTTATAGTGAGGATAGATCTATCCCTAAGGAAGATACTTTGAAAGCTAGAGACCTCAGACTGGATGTTAAAATGGGAAATCAAAATAAGGGCATTAGGAGTTCAGTTCGAACCAAGAAAGGCCATGAAGGTGCAGGTATTAGCTAATTTTGTGGCCGAGCTCACCTTTGCTGATGACACATAGATCATCAGAAAAGAAATGTGGCAGATGTGGGTTGATGGGGCTGATTGTGATGAAGGCATAAGGGTCAGTATTATGATCAAAGGTCCACATGGTATAGTTATACAGAACGCAATGAGGCTGGAGTTTAATAGCTCCAATAACAAAGTAGAGTACGAGACATTGTTGAATGGGTTAAAGTTGGCCAAAGAATTGGGGGTCGAAAATTTGACAATCTACAGTGATTCTCAATTAGCAGTCAATCAAATTCAAGGGATTTCAACGTTCATAATAAGGATCTAGCTCCTTATATGAACATAGGCAAATAGTTAATACAGGAGGGATGGAAGATTGTATAGGTCCTGAGGTCTGAGACAGTAGAAGCTGACAGGTTGGCAATGGTAGCAGCTCAAAGGAACATGTAAGATATGAAAAATATACCATTGGCCTTACAAAAAGCTCTGGCAACTCAAGGCGAGCTAGTGTGCCCTATTGAATGGATAGGGAATTGGATGGAACCCCTGGTTAGCTAATTGTCAAAAGGAATACTCCCTTAAGATAGAAAAAGTGGCTGGCAGAATTATCTTAAGAGCTAAGGAGTATAGTTGGTACATAGGAGACCTCTATCACAAGTCTCGAACTCATCCCTGGACGAGGTATGTTAGTACCGATCTAGGCGAGTATGTGCTAAGGGAAATTCATAAGGGCATATATAGAGCCCATGAAGTCAGTACGACCCTTACAGGAAGGGTTCTATTGTATGAATACTATTGGCCCACCATTAAGGCAGATGTAGAGGATTTGGTGAAAAGATGTCTTAAGTTCCAAGAGCATGTGAATGTATAGAGAGCACATGCATTCTCCCTCTCACCCATAGGTATGACCTAGCCCTTTTATTAGTAGGGCATGGACATATTGGAACCTTTTCAAATCTCAATCAGGTAGTGAAAATTCCTAATAGTGGTGGTGAAGCATTTTTCAAAATGGCCTGAGGTCGAGCTAGTTGCTACCATCATTCATAATAAAGTTATTGATTTTGTTGACAAATTTATTGTTAATCGGTTCAAGATCCCAAGGGTTATCATCACAGATAATAGAAAGTAGTTCAACTCCAGATAATTAATGTCCTTCTGCTAAATACTGGGTATCGATCTACATTTCTCTTCAATGGCACACTTGTAGATCAACGAGCAGACAGAGGTCACTAATAGGACTTTATCATAAGGTTTAAAGAAGAGGCTTAAAGATAAGAATGGAAATTGGGAACGAACTCAACAACATCTTATGGAGTTACAGAACCACACCTCATACTGTAATAGGAGAAACATCCTCTCACCTGTTTATGGAAGTGAGGTTTTAGTATCGGTGGAGATTGGACAACCCTCATCTAGGGTGGAATTCCGTGAGTTAGTATATCAATCCATGGAGAGAATAGCAGACCTTGACTTGGTGGAAGAGCTAAGGGACCTGGCCTATGCTTGAACAGCTACATACAATCAAAGGATAGTGAGGTATCATGACAAGAAAGTTAAGCACAAAGCCTTCAACGTTAGTGATATTGTTCTAAGGAAAGTTGAGCTATCTAGAGGGAAAGCAAGAGTTAGAAAGCTACAACCTAATTGAGAAGGACCATACAATATTAATAAGGTATTGAGGCTAGAGGCATATCAGCTGGAAGATCCAAAGGGGAAGGTCCTACCTCATACTTGGAATGCAGACAATCTTAAGAAGTATTTTGTTTAAGTTATTTCTTTGTTGTTTTATATTTATGCAATAAACTCGTCAATTGTTATTATATTTGTTATAAGTTCAGACAGGTGATGAGGGCACTAAGGGTGTGCCGACCTAGTCCAAATGTCTGTATGCGCCTACTAATTCTGGCATCATGAATAAAATAATGTTTTTCCTAAATTGCCATTCTACAAATTCTAATTTAATATCTAACTTTAAAAGTACGATCCAAAGGACCGACCCATAAATTAGCAATCATTAGATCGCCCTATGACGAACGATCTAAAGATCATTCTCTAGTTGTCCTTGGAAGAGCAGTCCAAGGGTAGACCCATAAATGAGAAATCTCTAGATCACTCCGTGATGAACGATCCAAAGATCGTCCTCCAACCATTCAGGGAGAACAATCCAGAGACTGACCCGTAACTTAACAATCAAAAGATCGCATAAAAAGGAACAAAAGAGAGAAAGAGAAAGACCTCAAGATCATCCTACTAAATATAGATTGAGAAAATATCATCCAAAAATAGGTTAAGGCAAATAGTTCATTAAAAATGAAAACCAAAAGAGAATAAAGCGATATAAAGTAGACGTCGTCACTTCATTAAAACAAAATGAATTACAAAAGTAGGAGTGGAATGACTCCTGACATATTCCCCTATATTACAAAACAAAAGGAAATTTATACAAGTATGGGAGATCAGACTTGGGGATCTCCAAACTACTCTGTCTGTTGATCTCCCTCAGCTCATACCTCGAAAGGACCAGGAGCCTCTACAAAGGTGATTTCTAAAGGATTGATATCTACCAAGAAGGAAGCAGAGGTACCAAACTATTTAATTGCCTCCCCAGGTATTTTTTTACCAGAGGTAATTAACCAGGCAACACTCTAGTTCTCAAGACGGTCAACCTCTACCACTTGGCGATTGGTCTTTGCGGTCTGAGCAGCTAAGGCATTCTTATTGGCCTCCAACTCTTGGTTTAGCTTCTCAACGTCCTTCTCCAGGCTTTACCTCCTCTTTTTTTCTTTGTCCCCAACCTCCTTATCTTTAAGAGCTATCTTCTTGGAGGATCCTAGCTCCTTACTCTGAAGCTCAAAGGAAACCTTAGCTTCTGAGGCAGTCTTTCGAATGGAGGCCCTCTCATTCTTCAAAGCCACTCTCTAAACTTTTAATATCATCGAGTTTCGAGCCAAGGAAGTACTCTGAGCCAAGAGGATCTCAGCTAACTAACAAATAACACATAATAATAAGATAAAACTCATAAAAAGAAAATTGAGAAGGGTAAAGATAGAGAAAGGTGCTTACCATAAGCACTTTGTTGCATCTTTAGTGCCCATGTCTTCATCTGTCATAGCCTCTAGGCGATACAGATTAGATGGGGGGATAAGCGAACCCACCACCTTTCAAGAGATCTAGTAATCTTCCAAACTGGCGTTAGGTCCAAAATTTTTAACAAGGATGCCAGTTAGGACACCTCGAGCAGGTTGAGAGGAGCCTGCATCCATAACCTCATTATCTGATGGGGCAATATCCTCTTTAGGATGTTTTGACCGAGTAGGAGCACGAGAGACTGGAATGTTATGGTCCCCTTCTCCCTTAGAAGAAACTGCCACTAATGGGGTCAGATCTCTAGTTACACCAATAGTTGGATCTGGGTGAGCCCAATTTTTGCTTGCTATGTAGAAGGGAGTGTTGGACCCTCAGCTTGAGTAGAAGGAGGAGTGTTGGAGTCCTCAGGTCGCACCCTCTGAGACTCTTGATCCTTTTGCTCCCTTATATTTTTCAAGATAATTAACATATCTACAAAGAAAGAAAGGAGAAGGTTAGTTAGTATAATTATAAAAAAAGAAAATACAAGGGACAGAGATTGATATCCCCAAATAGGTTAAGCTAATGCCCTAGTTTATCTACTACTTTCCATGTGTACCAAGTCTTAACTAGGGATTGACTGTTATACTTCCCATTTTCATCCACCTATTTAAGTATTAGCCTCAGTTAGTCTACCTCGGTGCTCGTTAGAGAAAGGAGATGCTTCCTACGAAAGGTAGGGATGTCCTCATTTCAGTATGAAGAAAGTCCACCCCGGGGGTCTTCTGTCATGTGGATGATCCTTTTTTAGAGCTAGAAGCTACTTTCTTACCTTTGTTTATTTTGGAAGGCTAAACTTCTTGAACCTCCCCCTCAGGTTCGCTATTCCAGTCTGATCCAATCTATTGGTGGTCTATTTTAGAGAGATCCTCTTCTCCACCCTCATGAGGTATGATTGCCCCTTCCACCTCTCGCTCAAGATGAGCTTCGTCAATTGGTTCTAGTCTTCTCCTTTTCTATAAAGGATTTTCAGAAAATGGGTCATTTAGGGTTGGAGGTAACCCCCTTGGTATATTAAACACTGATCAACGGGCTTTGCTCATGGCTCAATTCGTGCCTAGAATAGTGGGATACAAATCCTTCATGGTACTGAATGTCACTATGATCACTCATGATGGTTTTATGGAGAAAATAAAAGAAAAGGCAGTAGAAGGGAAAAATCAAAGGTACAAATTACTTGAAGAATTTGATTGTGGAACCTTCGACAGTGATCGAAGATGGGAAAGTGGCCGAAAAATGGGTAATAGAGATGAGAAAGAAGAGAGAAACAAGGAAATATGGAAAAAGTATGAAATAGGGATTCATCCCACTTATATAGGCAAAGAGGGGCAAAATACAAAGTGTTGTCTCTGTTACCAAATCTACTAGAGATTGACATGTGGCGGTATATGGCAGGACACAGAAGAGGAAGAGAAATCAAACTTTCTGGAGATGCATGGAATGACCAACACGTGTATAACCCTAGATGATGAGTGGGCAAATTCTTACCCAATGGTTAAAATAAGCTAGAGAGAGGCACACTTCGTTCCATGTGCTCGTATTGAAATTGGGTGCTCATCCAGATTAAGTGTCCCTTAATTTTTAACTAGCGTTTGTTGCGGGCACATATGATAACCTCTCCCTGAACCTAGACGACCCTAAGATATGGTAGTGGTATGTACCTAGCATGAGGGGTCGAGCCCTTTACCTTAGAAAAAGGAAAAGGATATCCATCACAAGAGGAGAGGTCGAACCCTCAACCTCCGATGAATGAAGAGAGCTCATCCCCACAGAAGCAGATAAACACAACTAAGGGATAAACTCCTATTATCTCTTTTTTATCCCTAAAATCATGGAATGTCTATCTACTAATCTACCTTGTAAGACTTAAAGACTATCTAATAATATATAAACTAACCTAAATGATAGGAAACATGTTAATGACTCAAAACCCTAAATCTCACTATATTGAATATCTCTTTACAAGTTTACTGACTTAAGTATCAGAGAGGTGATGTTTGCTGGAAGCAACACCAGGGGTTTTAAAATTTATAATGCTCGACGGTTGGTTCTATCCTAGATCTAGATAAGTGCACCTATCATTTGGGTAGTATAGCAGTAACGAGGTTGATCCACAAAGACACTGACGCAAGTACTAGCGCAAACTTAAACCATTATCTAGTTCATAGTTAACACTGATTAAGAGCTAAAAGTTAAAATCCTAACTACTAACTAGTTTCGAATAAGATAAATTTAAGAACTTATAAGACTAAGGATGAAACAAATATGAAATAGAGCATCCACCTAGACTTCGACTCATATTTGACTATATTGAATGGATAACTAACAACTTAATGAAAAATCAAGGCAATTAACAAGTGGATTTTCACACAAAAAATAAGTTTGAATATTTCTTAAGTAAACAAATCCTAGTTCCCAGTAAAGGTTGAGAATCTCTTCTCACAACCAATCAAGTAGGAAAACATTAAAAACAAGTAAAATAAAACATTACCCTAGGAGTCCATACTTCTATATCTAGCAAGCATAGCAAACCTAACTGATTTTGAGTGTTCAAAATCTAACTTTCTATCTCTAGCAAAGAAAATTTAACAACAATCATCAACAAATATGCATTAAAGATGAAAAGTTTAGAAATATTAATCAAAACAAATACTTGAATAAAACCCTAAACATTCATTGAGGGAAAAAGTCAATTAATCCATACAAACATCAAATACTCATCTAATCTAGGTAGACTAGATGAGTTTAGTTCATAACAACAATGAAAGAATAAGAAATTAATAGGGAAAGAAAATAAACCAAGGAACCCATGAAGAACCCTACCTCAATTCTTCAATTCCATTAATAATCTTGCTCAGTCTTGTATCCACCTCTAATTCACTCCTTTGATCTACAAACTCTTGGTTCTTGGGGGCCCTTTGGTTTTTTGGGAGTACCCTAGACTTAAATATCCAAGACCCTTAATTTTGAAATTTTTGTGTGTTTATATAAGTGTCAGAGTGCTATCACGGGCGGCTCTCATGGCCCGTGCCATTGCCTATGATAGCCATCTGTACAATTTCCCCCTTCATTGAGAAGCAGAAAGCTCTCACGATCCCTGTCACGGCCTATGAGAAGCTTCTGTTTCTCTACACCTATGTTCTGTCTGCTCCCACGGTCGAGCTCCACCCTGTCATGGCCCGTGCCACTGGTCGTGACAGACCACTGCCTTCCATCCTTAAGAATTCTCATGGGTTGTCTCATAGACCATGAGGCAGCCCTGAGCCTTGTCTTTTCACTCCGTTTTGATGCATTTTCTTTGCCTTTCGAGTCCGAACCATGAATTAGTTTCTCCTAGCTTCGGAATCCAATTGAAATGACTGAAAACACTAGAACAAACACATTAAATTCAATTTAACAAGTAAAATTCAACAAGAATATGGGGTAAAATCATGTATAATTTGCTAGTTACCAAGGCACCCTGTAGTCTTTGTTTGTCTTTCAGGAGGGCTTTAGAGCTAGTCTTTGGGACCCCAGTGCACTCAGAGACATCAAGAAATAACCCTTACTTAAAAGAGATCAATTTTTAATATGATTTCAGACCCCAAATAGAATAAAGCCTCTACATTAAATTTCTATGAGTTCAAGGAGAATCCCCTTTTCATAAAATCAATCTCCCAACTAATGAATATCTACATGCTTGAATCTTATGATCATAAATGTTTTGGGAGACGGTTATTGAGATAAAATTACCAATTTCCTGCACTATTAGTGCAATTGTGGCTGCCTTAGGAGGGGTGCCTTGGAGAGCACTTGCTTAAGAACGTTCACCTATTGAGGTTGGTGCAAGAGTGGCAGCGCCTAAATGCAACAACATCATTGGAATGTTGTCGTTGCTTGAAGATGGGCCATTTTACGTGGAAGTTAAAGTGTGTTGTCGAACTATCACATCAAACGCAAGTTGTAGATGAAATAGTTCAACTATAAATCCTTGTGGAGTTATGCTTATTGATTTCAGAAAAGGAATTGCAATAGATTGAGTTAGCATATAGTTAATATGTGAAGACTCATCAGATTATCAACGGCTAGAGAATGTAACCACAAATGATTTTAAGGGGTTTGCCTTGTTCATGCCCATTGGTTCTTTTAAATTAACGACCAGAGTAAATAATCTTGGGGGTGACAAAAGAGCTCATCGATCTCAACATAACAAGATAGATGGTCAAAGGCTACTTTAGAGGTCCGATGGTCAATCATGGCCAACTAGTAAAAACAAAACACTAAAAAACTTAATAGCGTGAAAAAATTAAAGAATTTAGGACTTGCCATCAAGATTAAACGATCATGGCAGCCCATGCTAAATAAAGGAGGCTAGGATTTTTTTCTCTCTTTAGGACTTTATTAAAGGGTGGAACTTGAATTTGATACTGTCAAAGTAAAGAAAATTTTACTCAGGAGAGTGTGGCTGGATTTTCATGAGACTCTTCTAGCTTAACCAGAGGTCTCGAGATCGAACCGCGGATATGCAATTACTTCAAAACTCTTGAGAAAGTGTTTTGCCGCTCTTTATGGTCCTACGTAACACGCTCTGAATTAGTAGGATTAAATCAGAAAGCTAGAGGGCCCTTGTACCAAAAAAAAAGTAAAGAAAATTTTGTTATTATTTCTTTTATTTTTATTAAAATATATGCTAGAGAAATTTATATTATATGTAAAATTTTAACAATAAAAATTTTTAACTCGATAAGTTATTATCAATTTATAATTTTAAAATTTTATTTTCTCTACTTCTATTAAATGGAATTGTGACAATAGATATATTTTCTTAGGTTATTTTGTTTCAAAACAAAAGTATACATTGTTACAGAAAAAAGTATACTTCAAATCTTCATTTATATTTTTTTTCGTAATTCAAGTTATTTTTTAATTCAAGTTATAATGTGACAATAGATGTATTTTCTTAGGTTATTTTATTTTAAATTCATTTAGGGAAGATTACTATTTAGTCCCTAAATTATGATTAAATTCACTACTCAGTCTCCGATTATGGAAAATGACATGAGAGATCCTTAAGGTTTAGTCAAATTAACTATTTAGTTCATTTGACTCTTATTTTTAAGATTTTTCGTAAGTTAACCACATTTACAATAACATATAAGAAAAAATAAGTACAACCATATAATATCCGTTAAAAATGGAGGTTGGTAAGACGTCGAACCCAGGCCCTAAAAATTTTGTTAGAAATTTTTGTTCATGTTTGTTTAACATCCTACTAACCTCCGTTTTCAACTATTATTATACGATTAGACTTCTCTCTTCTTTTATATTATTATAAAAGTGACTAATTTTCGAAAAATCTTAAAAATAAGGAATAAGTGATTAAATAATTAATTTGGCCAAATCTTAAGGACCTCCCATGTCGTTTTTCATAATCGGAGGACTAAGTAATGAATTTGACCATAACATAAGAACTAAATAATAATTTTTTCTTTATTTTATGTAAATAGGGGCAAAACCAGGACTATAACATAATAGTGGCCTACTCGTCCAAATAATTTTGGACTACCTATAGTATGTATAAATTATTTTGATTTCAAATAAACAAATACATATATTTTAATTAAATAAATACAATTATAAGATAATATAATATATGCTATAAAAGTTAATAAATTTTTATTAATAAAAAGCTTCTATAATTATGTTAGATTGGATTTAATATTTACTTTTTGTACTTGCTTTTTTAATTTTTTTTTAATTCCTTTTATTGTTAGAAACATCATTCCTATATTTATAATTTTTATTGACATTGGTGATAATAAAATATTTACAATTTATATAACTAAAAAATGTTTATGTAATGTGATAACCTTTCTTTGAATTTGGATGACCCCAAACTACGTCAGTGGCCCACAGCTGGCATGAGAGGTTGAACCCCCGACCTCGAATAAGGGGAAAAGGTCTTGATTAAAGGAGGAGAGGTTGAACCCTTGACCTTAGACAAATAAAGAGAGCTA
>CAOJBK011433493.1:0-17648 GCA_948294925.1 Codiaeum variegatum | reverse complement strand
TAATTTACTATTCGGGGTCAGTAATTATTTAATTAATTACTGACCCGTTACTGACCAAAAAATTGGGTCAGTAATTTTTATAAATGGGTCAGTAATATTTTTATAAATAACGACACATTAGCGACGGAAAAAATGTATTTATGACAAAAAAATTCCGTCACTAATTTTCTGACAAAAAAAATGATTCGTTAATGACATAACAAATAGTGAATATTTTATTTAATAATTATGTCACTAATAACTATGTTAATAACACAAAATAATATCAGTAATTAATTAATTTATTATTTTTTTGCGTCAGTAGGGCGTGAACAACGTTAATTTTGGGGTCAGTAATAGTGTAAACAAAAACTTTGATATCAATCAAATATTAATCAGTCTTAATTGAATTTTATTTATGTAACTATGACTTCATCATAAAAAGTTTAGAATTTCAACTTAATTATTAAAATAATAAAATTAATAAAAGCTAATAGAAATAATATGTTAATAATAAAAAAAAAACATAATAATAATTTGCACAGGTAACATGCATAGCATTTTACAATATGGTCTATAGAGTTAATGAGTGAATAAATTTAATTATTATCAAATTATTTTAAAATTAAGATTTTAAATCCTATTTAAATGTAGTATAGTCCGCAAATAATATAATAAATTAAGTTACCTAAAAATTTCTCTTTGAAGTAGTCACACAACGTTATAAGAATTGACTCTTAAGAATTATTTTTTGCAATTAATTTGTTATTTAATTATATTATAGATTATACATCATTTATTTATATGAACCTTTTTTTATTTTTTCAGTTCGGTTTGATGCTTATTTACCCCTAAGCAAGATGAATTAATAAATAAGAATGAGAATAGATTGATGACTTAACAACTCACTTGAAAAAACAAATGACAATAAATAGGAGAAAGGGGCAAGCTTCGCATGGATAAAGCTAAAGTGCAGGTGTTTACAATTTGGAGTCTGTGAAATTTTTCATGACAATTTAGATTATATGGTTCAATTTACATTCGATGCTGCGCTAATATGGCGTACACATGTCAGATGAAAAATGACGACATGTCGATACCATGTAGGATGAAAATAGGAAAAAACGTTATTTTGCTAACAAATTGAACCATAGACACTAAATTGTAACGAAAAATTCCACATACTCAAAATTATAAATGCGTTAAACCACAATACCCTTTTTTGTACTTTGCCCCAATAAATAACTAAACTTATAACAGGGTTAACAATTACATCATATGAAATACTTACATAATTTACACATGCCTGTACAGAAAATAATAAGATCAATCAACCAGAGATTGAAATGTTTTAGCATTGTGAATGTGATTAGATTATTGGGGCAGTAGAGGCAGCCTAGAAACACTAGTAGTTCCTCCACGGCAGCCATCGGTTAGCGACTTAGAGCTTGGCTCCTTAAGTAATGAGGACTTAGAAGAAGAAATCTTTTTGTTTGTTCTCATAGGCAGTATCTGCAACCTGGGGTTAAGCTCAGTGCCTGAATTTTCTGCAGTCAACTGATAGCTTTCGACAACCTCTAGTTGCCGAGCAACTATTTCTGAGCATCTGGGAAGAAGCTCAACTGGCTCTCCTCCGGGAATTACAATGTACTCGATTGCAAGTCGAACCTCCTATCATAGCAATGGGGAGAAATAAATAAACAAGAATTTTTGTGAAATTATACTCCAACAAATAAGTAGACATAAACAAAGAATATACAACTTCATTGAACATAAAAAACCCATGCAAAATCGATGAGTACCAAGGGCTCGTTGAGCCTGGAAATAATTTGCAGACATTAAAGGTCTTATGATTGTACTCGGTGTTCACGGGATAATCAGAATGTTTTGGCCAAAGTTGCACAACAAAAACATTTGGGATAGTCAAAAAAAAGAAGATGTCTCAACATTCGGGATAGTCAGAATGTTTTGGCCTTTCTATTTCCAAACAATGATCCACTAATCAAACGTTCAAGATCGTTCAGCGACACTTTCTCCGAAAATGAGCACTGTATATGTACTATTAATAACTATTAACAATTCATAATTATGGATTCTGGGTTCCAGTAAATTGCATATTTTGATGAAGAAACCTGAATATTTGAATATCTATCAGACTCAGGACAAGGAGCAAAAAATATGAAAAGGAAGGAGTTGTACCTCCAAAGCATCAATCTCTTCCAGGGTTGGCTTCCGTTTCGGTGCATCATCTTCAATTTCTACGTCGAAGGAACTTCTGATTGGCTGCTTCAATGAGGAGCCAAATGATTCAAACCCAAGAACTGTACGAACTGCCTTGACCATTTGAGCCATGGTATTTGACTACAAAACACGATAAAAGATCATATCAATTACTTATCATAAATGATAGAAATGCAATTCTAGCAAATTATTTTACAATTTCCCTTCCATAACCCTCGTGTAGCTAGGAACATCGATCACTGATGACCCAAAGAAAAATTGTCATGCAAGAGAGAGCCTAATACATATGGAGCTTTGTAAAATATAGCCATCGTTATTTTATGGTTGCAAAACAATTTCAAGCAGAGGTTAAGTGAAAAAGAAATAAAGGATACCTTGATAACAAATATAGGTATATGGTAAAATTTAGCTACACTGCGGATCCATGGGCTCTGCTTCATTTCTGAACTAGAAGCTAGAATTGCATCTGCTGTTTCGATATCATCAGTTGCATCTATCCGATCATCAAGCCCCATCACCTCTGCTACTTGTAGTAGGTCAGCTTCAGTGATCTAAACCGAAACAGATTCAATAACGTAGTCAGACCAACTTTCCACCAAAGATCAAGAGGGTAACTTTCCTACTCTAGGAAATATTATTTTAGCATTTGATAAAAGTAAAGGATTCAGATTTGTTTTGTTATCATTTATGAATTTGGATTAGAAGTCATTGTAAGAATCTTCAGCATAAGGTAAATACGATAGTTCAAGAAAGGAATTTCGACCAGTTTACCTTGTAAGTGTACACGCGAACTGGTGAATTCCTCCTCTTCACATATCCACTAGTTTTATGTTTTTTGAACTGGTTTGGAGAATAACATTCATCCTCTTCATCTGACTCAACTTCTTCACCAATTTTGTCTTGATTAATGGTCACTGCCTCAGATTCTTCCACAAGGATGTTTCCAAGTATTGGACTGGACTTCACAGGATTATCGATTTCAGTAACCATATGACGTATTTCAAACAGAGGAGTTTTTCCTGTAACCGAACAGGATTCTGATGAGATCTGAATTTTGTATAACCTTGATGTCTAGATGGGCATACAAATCGTATATCATGTTAAGAAAAAGAAAAACATGCGTGCCTGATAGTAAAGCATCTACAGTAACATCTAATCTGTGATGAACCCGACATTCAGTCCTAGATATCATCTCGACTGCACATGTAAATGTTGGAGGCCCTTTTCTCTCAAGAATTGTCTTCTGTACTTTCCTTTTCCTTGCTTCCTCATCACCGAGAGTTACACTCTGTTTTAAAGTGAATTAACTTGTTTCAGTTACTAAATGTCATCCCAGGAATCACATATTGGAAGAATTAATAATTTCCAGGCAAATTCAACAGAGGATATATCCATGTATACATGAGTTCAGAGAAAGTGAAATGAAAATGAGCAACTTAGCACCTCTATGCCGCCAACAAGAATCTGTAAAGATGGGTTTTTTATTATGTTGTCTATAGTCATTCCATGGGCTGTTCCAACTAGTTGAACTCCACGTTGAGCAATTGTGCTGGCAGCTAAGGCTTCAAGCTCTGTTCCTATCTCATCAATTATGATGGCCTCTGGCGTATGATTTTCAACTGCTTCAATCATAACCTGCATGATATTTATCGCGAGAAAAGGTAAAATAAGTGAATATGCAAGCAATTGCCAAACATGTCAGCTGTTAAAACAGCAGAATCAAATTGACTCACATTATGTTGCATATTAACATTCGGAACTTGCATCCTTCTCGCACAACCTATGCCTGCATGAGGAACATCCCCATCACCCCCAATCTCATTTGATGTATCTACAATAACTACACGTTTCCCCTGGTCATCTGCCAGCATTCTAGCTGTTTCTCTATAAACACACATACCAAACAAATTAGATATCAACACAAAGTAACATGAAAATACCTGAATTCTCGATGCAAATTTGGGAAAAATATAGTCATGTGATAACTCATTTGGTTACATTTTAAAGAGGTCATTCATTGCCTTTTTTTGGAGTTTCCTTCTCATTCCAAGACTTTAACAGACTACATAAGAATCCATTATCATGAAAGAATTAAACAACATCCATAGCAAAAATAAATTGAAACAAAATCAAAGTGGATAATTTCTAAACTTTTAGACATAGAAGGAAATGCGAGTACCTGATTAAAGTTGTTTTACCTACTCCTGGTGGCCCTATGACCAATATGGAACCTCCTCCCTCAATCAAGTCCCTGATAATTTCAGCACTCCCCGACATTGCTCGACCCACCCGACAAGTGAGACCAATAATTTGTAATTTACGGTTTCGAATGGCACTTATTCGATGCAAAGAACTATCAATACCCGAGCGGTTGTCATCAGAAAACTCCCCAACCTAAGCATAATCATAGACTTTTAGACAAGATATACTCTCCACAACAATCCTAATGACCACATCATAGTTTAGAAAATTATTTGGTATTTTATTTAACAATCATCAGAATTTCCAATTCCAAAAACTATCATTATCAACCATTCCTCACATAAAACACACTAACTGTTCATTAATAAATTATTTTTCAGGATAAAGAAGCTTTATATGGGAATATTAGGCATAACTCTTTCCATCAATTTCCAGTACATGCCATTAGGAAGGACACAAAACTACATACACAATAATATATAGAAGTAAAATGCCTCTCATAGTGTCCTAATCAAATAGTGAAAACAAATTGTAAAAAAAAAAATTTGCTTATATCACCTTCCAAATCATACATATAATAATCTATTCCCCACACAACTGAAATCTATTAAAGAATTGTTCCAATCAAATCACATTCCATATCAGCACAAACTTTTTTTTAAAAAAAAAAACACTTTTGGAAAATTTTTTTAAAAAAATGCAAGATTTTAAATTTTTTATGATAGAATTGAAGTAAACACACCATAATTGATTCAAAGTAACAAACTTTTCACCTTTGAAATTGCATGATTTAGATCCTCATGCTTCACAGGTTGATCTGAAATGACCCAATCACCAGATGGGAACCTGGCTAGAGGTTTCCTTCCTAAGTCCAATACCACTTCAATCAATTCACCAATCTCTTGATTCCCACACAACTCTTTTCTCATTCTCCAAGGCAATAATTCAAGAAATGCATTCAATTCAGAGCAAGAAGAAGAAGTCGGAGCAGTTGAATTCAAAACCGAATTCTCCGATTCTAAAGGTGAGCCATCTCGTGTCTTGTACCGATCAGACGGTCGCCGGACTTCTGGTGCCGGAATAGAAGGGGTAGATGATTTCAACGAAGAAATTTGTCTACCCACACCACGTGTTCGACGAAATGACGAAGAGAGAGTTGAGAGATAAGTGAGTGTAGAAATTGGGATTTGGCGAGCTGAATAACATGAGCTTTGAAGATCAATTAGAAGAAAACGTGAACTAAGAGCTCTCATTTCTGTATTTTTTTTTTAAATTATGTTTTCAGCTTCTGAGCCAATACAAATCAAAGAAGAGGAAGAAAAGTTCAAATGAATTTGTTGTGAGGGAAGAGATTTTTGAGAGGATGAATGAGGAGAAGATTCGAAGGGATCTCCTTCAGGATTGGAGGGAAAGTGGGGTCCATAGAAGAAAGAAGAACACTATTGCCCATTGATGAGCTTGATTGGCCACGCAACGGCTGCGGACCACACATTGGAGCTTAAAACAGTTGAAATTTTGGTTTCGCTTTGAGCCAATTTGGACCCGGTTCAACACAACAGATTTTTAAGTGGGGAGATAGACAATTTTACTAAAAAGCCCTCAATAAGTTGTTTATTAATATATTTAGTATAATCATTTATTAAAGATTAGGAGGATGTTAGTCGAGCCTACTCTTGAGCTACTCATGATCGACTCGAAAATTACTCGAAATTGACTCAAGCTTGAGCTACTCGAGTAGTTAGTCAAGTCGAGCTCGAGCTTTTTATTACTTGTCTTGATAGGTTCACGAGCCTAATTGAACTTCTTTATATTTATGATTTTACACTTTATATATTGGTAATATTTATCATCTTAACGAGTTGACTTCGAGTTTGCTTGAAAATTTTGAGGGTAAGATCGAATGTCCAAAAGAGGGGTAAATTTGACTTTTTAACTCTTTTTTTTTATTATGTGGCTGATATAATCAGCTCCTATTAGGTAACTGAGCTAGTTTGCTTGCCAATTTATTTAGGAGATTGCTTTAGTTACCACAAGTATGGGACTTCCTAATAAGATCTGAAACAAACTGTACAAATATCTAAATGTGTTAATTAACAGTATGAAAATACTTACAGCAGTAATCTAGTGCTTGCTATTAGTTACCTAAAGCATGGTGATTAAAAACCTAATGAAGTGGTCAAACCAATTGATGAAATCATGAGAGTTTAATATATGCGTGATAAGAAAATTCCTAAAAAGTTAGGCAAATATGATTTTATCAAATTTTGTTCAAAGAGTTAGAGCCTAATGCAATGCACACAAAAGAAAAAGAAACAACATAAAGATTTATATTGATTTAACACACAAGACCCACATCCAGTACCCAAAACACACGTTTTAAGAGTTTCACTATATGAGTTTTATTCAATTGATTATAGTAAAGCCTTATAAAGTCCTAACATACTTAGGAGTCTAACCTTGGAGAAATATCCCCTTTTTTTAACCCCTTATAATTTGCTAAGGCTTTAAAAAACTTTCATTTATTCCTATGAACATATGATCCTCTCATAGACTTTCAATTGGGCAGCTATGTGATGTGCCTAAATTTGGATGTATTTTATTAAGCAATTTATGGTAAATATTCACTAAATTTTAGAGATTAATACCTTTTTTTATTTTAGTTATTTTTATTTTGTTACATTTTATATTTTCTTTTAGTGTTTTGTAATTTTTACAAGCATTTTTAGGTTTAATTTTAGAAGATTGGTGTTTGAAGATCGATTGATAAAACTTAGAATAAAATGATTGAAGTTTGAAGCTTTTTGGATGTGAAAATGAGTGAAAAAGAGAACTTTTAGCTGTGCACAGACAATTCTGAAAATTCTGCACATGTTGTGCCAGGAATTTCAAAACTATCCAAATTGCGCTGAAAATTCTGCACAGTCAAGTTGGAAATTATGCACAGGCTGTGCATAATTGCACCTAAGAATTTTACAAGATTTTTCACTATTTTTCAACTTTTGAAGGGTATTTTAGGCGTGAAAAATCTCTAAAAAAAACCCTAATAATAAGAGATTAAGGAGTCTCCATATATAATCATCAAAACACTAATTTTTGCCTCCATTCAATAATAATTGAGATTCTTGAAAAATTGGAAATTGGAGACTTCTTCACTTTATGTTTTTCAAGAGTTTTATTTTATCAAACTTTAATTTAGTTTATTTTATTTTATTTATAATTATGTTTGAAATTTTATTTGGATTTGATTTTGATTTAATTATTCTAAATATGAATAGCTAAATCTTTAATTTAGGATTTGGGATGTAATTGCTACAATGATTTATTGTTCTTGATTAATTTATGGATTTAAACTTTTCAATTGAATGTCTTTAATTGATTTTATGCTTAAAGGTAGGTTTATTTGATCACTAAATCTTATATGTTAATTAGAATTTATTTCAAAATTACAGAAGTTGAGATTTAAACTCAAATCATGGAATCAATTAACTTGGAAAAAATAATACTTAATGATAAGATTACTCTTAAGAGACGTAAAAAATTAATTTCCAAATTACTTAATGAGTTCTTTTTATTTCCTAATATCACAGGAGTAGTTATTAGGAATAGATTGAATATTGGTAAGTTAACTCGGGAGAGTTTTTATCTAGCAGAGAGAAATTAGGTCTAGCATTCAAGTGAGAAAAGAGAATTTAGAAATTAAGTTGAAGAACAATAATGAATTGTGCAATGAATCCCAAGTTCTATGTGTTCGTTATCATTTGATTTTTTTTATTGTTTACATTGCTTGTTTAGTTTTAGTTTTTAATTTCAATTATCGACTTGATAATTATCGTCTAAATAACAGTTGAAATACAAACTTGGTACTAGTCATCCTTTACTTTTGAGGCGATACTCTTATACTCATTACTAGCTATAGGAATGATCTATATACTTACAGATTTACCCCTATGACTATGACATCCCTAATACAACCACAAGCTTCATTAGATGCCTGAATACCTTTACAAATAGTAGAAATATAAACTTTCAAAAAGAAAGAAAACAAAGTCTTTATTACAATAAATCCTATAATGGATCAATCTTTAAATGCATAAGAAATTTTATTATGAATGAAAGAATTTATGATAAAATCTCAAGTTCAAATGATTGAAAATAAATGTTCACTTGAAAAAAATATTTAATGCATAATAAATTCTTTCAAATAAAATGATAAGGCGAGAAAAGAATGTATTCAAGACAAATGATTGGAAGAACTATCTTTGATCTTGAAAATTATGAAAATAAGCTCACTCAAATCTCATTAATGGAATCAATCAACCTCTTAAATGTGAATTTTCAATGGTATTTATAGATGATGTTGAAAATCAAGCTGTTAGAGAAATAAAATAATTTAAATTTAAAATCAGTCTCCTAATAGTTCTCCAACAGCTACCTGCCAATCATAATGTGACAGACAGACATTTACTTTATGTTGGAAATCAAACTTTTCAGCGATGTCAGCTTACTAGCCGTTGGATACTAGTAAGATATGAAGATTTTCATTTTGTTTTATATGTAAGTCAAAGAATATTCATCCTTAACTAGTTAGTGACCTAATCAATTAAGGAATCTATGCATGAAGAATTTAGTTTTTAAAAAATGATATGTATCATACAAAGAGGATACAAGAACTGATCCATTTTACATTTAAGCTAAAAATGTCTTATATTAGGCACATGAAGGATCCAGTTAGGTCGCTAATCCCAGTCTTCTAGACCGTTAATGATTCAATTGTTGTTACTTTAAGAAGCTTGACTGATAGAGACATAAGTATGTGTATTTGACTTGCATAACCATGTTAGTGAACTTTAACTTATCATCCAATTTTATGATCATCAAAATTCAGAATGTTAAACCATGGAAGTAACAAATTTAAGTAATCGAAACGAGTCACGCTTATACTGAGTTAGCTCAGTTTGACTCAATTATTTTCTTACTCACTTAAGTTTGAGCTCGATAATTGTACTCGAGTTCGATCTCAAGTTTGAGCTATTCAAAACTTGGCACAGGCTCGAGCTTGAGTAGCCCAATACTCGGACTTGACTCGGCTCGATTACAACCCTATTAAAGACCAACAACAATTTAATTAAAAACTAAAACTTTATTTTTTTTGGTAAATAAGTAGTATATTACCAAAGAACAAATAAAAAAATCAGTTCTGTACAACTACTTAAGCCTCACAGGCTCAAGTTAATCTCACTAAAGTTACCCTATCAATCTCACTCAGCCTACCTTTCATACATTCCCACAAATCTCATTTTTAAAAGTTGTATCACCTCACTCATAATAGCGTTAGGAAGAAGTTGCTTTGCTTGAAAAATTAACAGGTTACACGCCCTCCATATTCCATAGACCGTAGCTACAATTGCTGCCACACATAATCTCCTTCACAATTTCGTTCCTTTTAGCCAATTCAACCATGCTTTCTAGCTCTCATACTGCATAAGCTAAGAACAACCTAGCCATGCAGAACAACAATCGAAAATGGATAAGAGAAAAACAAGTGTGCCAAACATAAAAAAAACATTACTTGCAGAATAAGTAAAAACTGAAAAACCCGAATTTGAAGGTCGAAACGATCGAATTTGGCCAAAATAGGGCGGACCTCAAAGCCGTGATTTTTACTCGCGGGCCTGTTTCCAATAAGAAAACTCATAAAAATCACCAAAATCCGACACTTCAAACTTTTTGCCGCAAAACCGCCGAACGGGCCAAAACTGCCGAACGGGCCCTAAACTGCCGAATGGGCCTCCGCATCACTGTCCCCAATTCACAGCCGCACAATGGACAGCTCGCAGGACCATTCAAACAGTTAAATTTCAGCAATTTGTCCCTCATTAACAATCTTTGCTGCACAATTAACCAGAGAAAAATTGGCATGCCTAGGTAGGTTATAATGACTCCAAACAAGTCGAGACTGTCTCTTCCTCCTTCATTTGCAGATTCACATCAATAGTCTGTAGCATTAACTCATTTTGAATCGTGATCATACAGACAAGAGACTCCTCCACTCTATCATGAACATTCTAAAACTTCCCTTTATTAAGTTGGCGAAGTGGTGATTGAAGCATATGCTGCTTCTTCATTACCTGTTTCATTTTCTAATCAAATCCCTCTCTTATTTTAAATGTTATTTAATTTAAACATGAGTATAAAACACATTAAATCAATATTACAAAAAAAAATTAATATATTAATAATAAAACCTGGTGTGAACTACGTTTGGACCAACACAACGAATAGTGGAAGCATACAAAATTTTAATATATTAAAATTCTAATTAATTTTAATTATGACATCCTAACTCACTCAATTATTTGATAAATGATCTATCAAGCTAAAAAGTGGAAGCTGACAAAAATATGATTTTTAATTGGCAAAATTCAAAATTCTATTCAAATACTAAAACACATTATAAAAATAAATTAATTAGAATAAAATGAATTCAATATAAGGATAAATATAGAAAAAATATCTTATTTGAAGATTAGGTTTAAAAAAAAATAGATAAGAAGGAAACCTGAATTCATATAAGGGTTAAGGTGTAAAAAAGCCTCTTAATTTTTTTAAAAAATTGTCCATAACTCTTGTCAATTTTTTTTGTGTAAAATAAAACTTTTTAAAAAAATATAGAATGAAAAAAGTTATCTTAAACTTTTAAAGAGTGGACATCCATTAGCTATTCCATTAAATCACCCAAATTTACATCCATTTTACTTTTTAACATGTGTAAAATGACTAAAATATCCTTGTTTAACTATTAAATTTTTATTTATACCAAATACAATTAAAATTTTAAAAAAAAACTTGTTTAACCATCAAAATTTTCCATTTTTACTCAAATTAATAAAAAAATCATAATTAATTAAAAGAAATAATTGTCATTAAACAAACACAACAATAAAAAGAAATATGGAGAGGAAGAGAAAAACACATTAAAAAACTTTTAAACAAAATAATAATAAAAAAACTCAAAAGGCTTTTATTTCTTTCTTTCAATTCAACTTATTTTCTTCTTGAAATTTCATTTTCTTTTTAAAAAATGGCCAAAATCTATTCTCTATGTGTGGTGCGATGATTTTAATCTTGATCTTATCAATACATCATCTACCATTGAAGCTAGTGGGAACAAGCAACACCCCTTGGGACGATACCTATTAGATTCTCTCCTCATGTAAAGGCTTCATTGGAGAGTGCTTAGCCAATGATGAAGGAGTGGAGTTTCAATTTTTTTTTACCCATTTTTATTTTAAATATTTTTTGAAAAAGAAGAATTGATGAGATTGGTCTTTGTGTTATTGATGAGAAAATATTGTAGATTTCCATTTATAACTTCCTAATTAAACTTTTTTGTTGGTTTTAATGAATTAGGAATTTTAATATTTGAGTATATAATGATTAGTTTTTATTATTAATTAGGTTTTTTTTATTATATTTGATAGGAATGGAAAATTCAATAGTTAAATAAGGGTATTTAGTCTTTTCACATATGTTAAACAGTGAAATGGACAGAAATTTGGGTGTTTTAATGAAAATGCTAACGGATGTCCCATTTTTTAAATTTCAAGGTAACTTTTTGCACAAAAAAAAGTTAACAAGGGCCATGGACGACTTTTTTAAAAAAGTTGAGGGTTTTTTTTGCATCTTAATCCTTCATATAAAAGTCCAAGCGTTCTGTGAAGGCTATGTCGAATCGTGAGGAAATGAGAGGAATAAACTTGATAACAGATTTTAATTTTCTTTTCATTAGAGGAAAGGGGTAAATTCTTTGATCGATGTGGGTGACAAAAAAAGAAGTAACAAAGGGAGGAAAGATTTTGTGAAGCAGTTTTCTTTTTTTTGGACGTGTGAAGCGGTTTTCTTGTCGTGTTAAATTCCAGAACGTGAGTTTTTTTTTTTCAGTGTTACCATATTGCCCTTACTATCAGAAAATCGAGGAAGGTTAAACTAAAGGATAAAATGGAAAAAATAAAATATGGACAACAAACTCAGAAGCTCGCTTTATAAAGTACTATAGATACAATATAATTCGAAATATTTTTTTTTATTCATTCATGATAAATAATTTAGATTTTAATAGTATAATAATTGATACTCTTTAATTATCGCACATGGAACAGAGAATGAAGGTGATGATTGTATGTGTGGAGTATTGCACATAAGTATGCTTATTTGTTGATTCAAATTTTTCTCTTTTTTTTCTCAAACTTTTTCATATTTGAATTTTTCAAAAATAATTTTTTATAATTAAATAATGAAGTTTAATTTATTTAATTTTTATAATGTCATTCATTAATTATATTTTAGCATGGGATGATGTATATATTTAATAATTTTATATCAATAATTTATTTTTTGAAATTTTAATACTTAATGTTTATTCATACTTTAAAGTTATTTTTGTTATAGTTATCAAACAATATTTTATATTGTATAATTAATTTTTTTATTATTTTTTATTTTATTTTAAATAATAAAAATATTGACAAACATTCGGAGATGATTGACAAAATTACGTTATTACCCCAAATTCTTAATTTTAAGGCTATTTTGTAATTTAATACATTGTAAAAATAAATAAAAAATAAAAACAAAAAATAGGAAATTAAAATAAAAAAAGTAATTGTATTGTATGTTAGGAGTTAGAGTTAAGAATTACAACTACTACTCATCTAATTTTAATTATTAATATTAATTTAAAAAGAAAAAAGAAAAAACATAGAAAGTTTCCAAGTATGAAATTTAGGAATACATACACATTATAAAAATGAAGTAATATAAAAATGAAAATGAAAATCCATAAATTAAAAATAAAAAATAGTAACATTATTTTTTTTTTGAAAGTAAAAAATAGTAACATCATTAAGAACATAAAAAAATGCACTAAAAATTAAATAAAAAAAAAAAAAGACAATGCATACCTTAATTCATTTCTCAAACCTTTTAAAGAATTAGTATTGTTGCCAATCATTTGATAACATTTGATATTGTTGCCATACATTATTCTTTAAAAAACAAAAACCTTCAAATTAATATATTATTTGATTTAATTCCATTAATAAATTCTAACTTTTTTTTTATAAAATTTGTTTAATTACTATCAATTCTATGAAAAATTAATATATTAAAATTTAAACATTTACATTGTGCAAGTGGTTAGTGCCTATACACTCAGAAAGCTAAGAAAATATGCTGTACAATGGTGGTGAAAGGCTTCTATAATCTAAAGTGTAATTTAAGTATCTCAAATTCTTAATCTAATCCCAACCCAGTAATATTTTTCTAACACCCTCTTCAATCTTGTTCCTGGCCACAGTAAATCCAACCCTTTCATCAAGTAGTATTCTATACACTTCCCATTCGTGATCGTCAATCATATGCCTTCCTATCTCAACCTGAATCAAATGAAAATCGATTCGAGTAAGTATTTTATTGAAATAATACAAACCAATTACGCACACAGAGAAATGGAGTAAGAGCATACTGAGAAAATGCCGGTGTTTAGTTTCTTGAGAGCCAAGGTTATATCGTAGAAGACCAAAGGCCGGCCTCTTCCAGATAACTCGACAGGGTTAGCTACGAGGAGTTCTGTATCAGGACCTCGGCTAACCACAGCAACTCTAAGAGGGCGAAGAAGCTCCATTTTCAAACGAGAGCACAATGCATCTTGTTTATTCGGGTCAACTATCTTCTTGCCTGCTTGTGTTATGAACAAGTCCACTTCACAGTTCCCTTTTGGACTGGCGTAAAATCGCCCATAAGAGACCTGACCGAAAAAAATATAAACTTTAAAACTTAAAATATAAATGTAATTACTAACAAGTGAAAAATTGTCAGGAACCTATGAAGCACGGACTTCATTCACTTAGCGTGTCCCCATTTCGGTAACTTGGACACTCGGAAACACACATTTCCTTCCCTAAATTTTAATATCATTTCCCCGTATCCCGTGTCCGTGCTACATAGCCAGGAAGAGAAACCATAAAAAAGGTTTACCTGGATATTATAATCTTTCAAGGTTCTCATTATATCATATAGAAGACCTTTATGATCTCGGCAAAGAAGTTGCATAAGCGTGTGACACGGGCTTAGGTGGTTGTCCAACGTAACAGACACAGAAAATCCATTTCGGTGTCGGTCAGGGAGTGCTAAACTGAACATGTCTTCTGTGATTGCAGAAGGAAGAAAAGATGAGCCTTGGGAACATGCAGTAACTTCTGCACCAACTGATTCGATCTCACAACTTATCAATGCGTCCCCTAAAACTTCTTTCAAATAGAGAATTGTTTCGTTCTGCCGATGTTTTGTATGAAGAAGTTCCCTGACAACAACAGATCCAACAATATCAATCAGCCCAAGAAAAGAAAACAGTAACATCAAAAGCACTCTCCTCTACAAAAACGATCATGCGCCCCTCTTGAGCATGCAATGCAGCTATTTCCTGATATGATTTTTCAAATTTATATAATATCCATTAAAATTTACTGTGCATCGAACAAAGGATGCAAAGGTCAACAACAAAGTTCATATCGGAAAGAAGTCGAGTACTCTACCAAGTAAAGACCTTAATTTGTTTATTTCATGTCTAACATCATCTACAGATAGAGAACTTAGGATTTTGCATAATAGATTCAACATATGAGAAGAACGAAAAGGCAATTTTTTTTTTTGATAAAATAAAATTTTATATTATAATTAAAGGGGAAAAAACAATTGAACAATAAAGGGCAAAGGATATATCTTGAACACTATTAAGATATTTTTAAAGAGTTGGGGAAAAAAAACAAAGCTTGCAACTTTTGGAGTCATCAAATGGCAGACCCCAGCGCCAGAAGGCTCTCACGCTAAGGCGGGCTCAGGGGGAAGGAGACTCTATGTGTACGCGGCCTTCCCTTGGCATTTCTACCAAGAGGCCATTTCCAGGGAAAGTAAATTAAATCGGTAGAAGTAGAAAAAGGAGAAAATAAAAAGTAAATTATATATATAGGGTAAACTAAATCGGCAGAAGTAGAAAAAGGAGAAAATAAAATGTAATTGTAATGTTGAAGATAAAGTTTACCAGAATTACAAACCTTGTATCTGTGATGTAAAAGAGGTCCATCACTCTTCCATCAGGGGCAGTCGACACTTTCACTCGTTTTATTATTAGCTCTAGCTGATACAGAACTTCAGTTACATCTAAAAGATCAATAAGGTTTAATAATTAGAAATTAATGGGAAAATGGTCGGTTATCAAGCTAATGTTCAGATGTGAAAAATAGTCTCAGTCACCCGAACAAAAACGAAAACATTTTAACATCAAGAAACAAAAACATACTTGTTTACATAGTGCACATTAATAAATAACAAAAAAATTTACGAAGACTTGCAGCATCGATGCAGAAATATCAAACTGAATGCATACATAAAATCCGTAATGACCCAAAATTAAGGTTGTCGTGATGAATTATTCTAAGAGAAAGATCAGAGGATTCAAAATAAGAAAACACCATTTGAAATGTCAAAAGAGAATTAATCTTTTTCATATAGTTTTCTTGTGAAGATCATTAATCTCGTTTTCCTAGCGTATTACATATAGGAATCACTTTCTTTTTGATGTACTTATTAAAATAATTCTAGCAATCATTTATTCATCAACATAATACTAATACTAATACAAATAACAACAATGATAAGAATAGCCAGAAAGCAATAACAATACGAATATCAACAATATAAACTTAATAGTTTGAGTTACCATGTAAAAGGCCATCTCGGTCATAAGAACACCAGAACTTCAAGAGAAACACACTTGGCTCCTTTGGCTCCTGATTCTGCGGTCTGTAGTACGAGATTTCTGACGTCGAAAAATATGATGGGCAAACCTCTAATAGCCTCTTCTTCAACAAATTCCACCTTGTGTTTTGTTTCCCCACAACCCAAAGCAATATGTAACACCATTTCCCATCTGTTTGCAAATCTTGACAAAAATTCAATCCAAAAATAGTCACTAACATGTTCAAAGAAATTGAGAAAATTCAATCAATTACCAATCTTTTTTTTTTTCTTGAGAATTGTAATAGACACCACAAACCATCTAACAAAACCATGGCAATTTTCTTAGACGCGGAATGGTATATATATGCTTCTCGCACACATTCTAATTTAGCGATGTGGGATCCAAGACCAGAGATTAAATCCTATCTTTGAACAATTACCAACCTAAACAAGTAAATGTGATAAATTAGAAGATCAAAACATGCTGTATCACACAAATCCTATCTTTACAGTTTCATAGAAGAAGATTATGGTCTCCAAGTCACAAATATAGCCATGAACTACCTAATATTTTCCTATAAATCTCAAATAACTCCTCCAGAATTTGGATAAGATAAAGTTTAAATAATAAAAATAATTACCCTTTTTTTTTGTTTTTCTCCAAAATTTTAGATCCAACCCCAAATTTATCACTATAATGAAGAAGAATCCACAAATTCACAAACAAACAATCATTAAATTTCAAAGGAATCACAAATCCTCACAGTAAAAACTGAGGCAAAAACTCAAAAATCATCCATTATTCTTTCTGATAAATGAAAAATTATCAAACAAATCAAAGACCCCATCTAAAGCAAATTAATTTTTTTTTTTTAATACCAAACAAGAATAAAGCTGTTACCTCCTTTAGAAATGCTAAGTCCAAAGAGCAAGATAATTCTGCACAAATCACATCCAAGCCCGGTTTTATCAGGGCAATTAACAGTGATCACAGTAGACTCCCCTGGCTTCTCTGCTTCACTAATAACTACCAAATCCTCATACAACATACCCATTTCAAATTCTCACTCAAGAATCAATTTTTTTTCTCAAACCCACTTGCTTTTTTCACTTCAATTTCACCTAAATTGACAAACTCAACATACCCATTTCAAATTCTCACTCAAGACTCAATTTTTTTTTTCTCAAACCCACTTCTTTATTTCACTTTAATTTCAACTAAATAGACAAACTCAACATGCCCATTTCAAATTCTCACTCAAGACACAATTTTTCTCAAACCCACTTTATTTTTTTCACTTTAATTTCAAGTAAATTGACAAAAATAACAAAATGGGTTGGCTCTCTCTCATTTTTTTCCCCCAATTTAGAGCTTTTTCTCTTGTTGTTTAGCGCTGTCAAATATTGGAAATACCGTCAAAAGAAACCAA
>CAOJBK011433204.1:0-14939 GCA_948294925.1 Codiaeum variegatum | reverse complement strand
ATCACCACATTTTCTAGCCACTCTGGGAACTGTACTTCTCTGATGAACCCTGCTGCAAGTAGTTTCTCTACTTCTTCTTCAATGATGACTTGCCTCTCAGGCCTAAAGCACCTCTTCTTTTGTTTGACGGGCCTGCAGGCTAGATCTACATGCAGCTTGTGTGTGATTACTTCTGGGCTGATACCTAGCATGTCACTAGATGTCCAGGTGAAGGTTGCCATATTATCAGCCAGGAAGGTTCGTCCCTACTCTTTCTCTTCCAAACTGAGCACAGAGTTGATGTGGAGGGTTCGACCATCATCATGTATTTGGCAGGGCTCGGGCTTCTTAGTAGATTCTCCTTTGGACTCAATGGGGGCTTCGTGAGGGATAGTCTCTACCATATTCACCTCACTATTCTCCAAGTTGATAGCCTTTCTCTTCCTCTCTTCTGAAAATGCTGTCTTAGGGGCTGCATCCCCATAGATATGCAAGTCTGATCCATCTGGGAGAGGGACGGTCATCCTGCCTCTTCTCACATTAACCAAGGCATCAAGGTCCCGGAGCAAGGGCCTTCCTAGCAAGACATTGTACACCATTGGAAGTTTTGTCACCACAAAGAGAGCCATCACTGCTACCACCTTCGGGGCTTTGCCTATAGTCACAGGTAGTTCGATGGTGCCAACTGCTGGGATAATGACTTTGTCCAAAGTCCGGACAGGTGCTTCCAAAGGCTGAATTGTTGAACTTTCAATCCCCATCTTCTCAAAGGCATCCTATTGTAGGAGATTTATAGAGCTTCCTGTGTCTCCGAATATTCGCCTTACATTAAACCTGGTCACCACAACGGAGATAACTATGGCTTCGGCCTTAGAGGTAGCTCGACTGGCTAATCCCGAGGCAGGCTCTTTTGTACCATTGAAAAATAAAAATTTTGAACACTCATGGGTAGGAGCCTACTATTTCTACTTTCTCTTGCTCAAAGGAGTATCTTCTGGTCCCCCTGTGAGGCACAGGATATCACCTGCCTTGCCATCTTTAATGGGCAATGGTTCGGGAGGGTTCGCTGGGCCTGCTCTGTCACTCTTCCTCACGTAATTGGTGAGGTAGCCTTGTTTGATCAATCTTTTAATTTTCTCCATAAGGGAACTGCAAATATTGGTGGTATGCCCATAAGTGTCATGAAACTTGCACCACAGGGATTTGTCCCTTTTTTCTGGATCTCTTCTAATGGGAAAAGGCTTCCTCCAGGTGTCTCTTCCTTGGAAAGCTGTGAATACCACTTCGGGGTTCGCATTGAGGGGTCAACTTTGAGGGGTCAAATCTCTCCCTTCTTGGGGGTTCATTATTTCTCTGCTGAGTATATCCCCTTTGTTGATTTTTCTTATAAGGAGTCCCTCCCCCTTTAGCTGGCTGTTCTTCTTTTCTAGTTTTCTTTTAGGACGAGCTTTCATCTTCTGGTCTTCTCTTCCTATAAAACTGGCTCTCCCTGAAAGCATCGTCCTGCTTGATATATTCATCAGTAATAGCCATCGCCTCATTCAGGGTTCGAGGCGAACTCCTGACTAGTGCTTTGAAATAGTCTTGATGACTAGTGCATTTTTGTAGTGCTTCAATCGCCCTTGGTTCATCAATGTCAGTCACCTTCAGCATCTCCTTGTTGAACCTGGCAATGAAGTCTCTTAATGACTCATCCGAACCCTGCTCAATCTTCTCCAGGGCTTGGGTTGGTGTAGGTATAGGAATGAAAGCTGAGAATCTTTTCATAAACAGGTCCATCAGACTTCTGAATGAGTCAATGTTGCCCTCCAGCAGGCCATCATACCACTTCACCGCAGCTCCTATAAGCATGCTTCTGAAAGCTCGACAAAGTACTTCATCCCTGATGATCTGTAACTCCACCAGGTATTTGTATTCCAGGACGTGAGCTTTGGGGTCCTGGCTGCCATCATATTTATCCATCCTTAGCTGCTTGAATCTGTCTGGCATCTGATATTCTTTGATGCACCTGGTAAATGGGGACTTGAGGTGCAGGGAGAAATCTTTTCTCCTGTCTGGCTTAAACCCTGCCATCTCTTCAACATACCTCCTGACTTCGTCTCTCAAAGTCATTCTGGAACCATGGTGGCTCGAGGCCTCTTGCTTATCTCTTCTGAGGTTGGTAGGCTCAAGCCTGTGTTCAGATCTGTCTGGGAATGCCTATCTCCTCCTTTCAGCAGTGAATCTGTCCCCCAATACCCTGTCATCAGCCTGCTGTCTAACACTACCGTCTTCTCTCCCTGGCTCCCTGAATGGTGCGGCCACCGCTGATCTAGGCCTATTTCTCTCCTTGGCTGGCCTAACTGCTGATACTTTAGCGAGAATATTAACGTTTGCCCCCTGTTCTGCTGGAGGGGTGTTGTCTAATCCAACTGGTTAGTTTGGCCTTTGAGCTGCTTGAATGGTTGTGATCAAAGGGACCAGGTTGCTTATTAAGCCTTGTAAGGTAGCCATCAAATCTACTGTTACTTGAGGCTGAACGGGTTATGAGGCTAATGTAGATGGGCTTGGAACTTGTGGCTGATAGAGGAGGTTTTGTAAGCTCTACAGGGAGGTGGTTATATTGACCAGAGCTACATTTGGGTTTGGAGGTATTTGGGTCGTGTTTACTGCTGGATTAGTGGTAGCAGGAGGAAGGCTATCCTCTACCATGCGGGCATCTTCGTGGGTTTGGTTGTGTTCCATTGTGTTGTAGATTTGTGACAGGTTCTTTGAAATGTGTTTGGAAGGGAAAACTCTACAATTCCCCCAGACGGTGCCAAATGATGTGTGCTGGTTTTGATCACGCTGAGATGGAAAGACTCTGGTTGAGTTTGAATGGACCTGCACAGAACAACAAACAGTCAGAGGTGCCGGAAGTTGTGTCCGGCGATAACCCTCCAATGCTTAAGTCAGTGAAGGGGTTAAAACATGAATGGAACAATGTATAGTTGAGAGCTTTTTTGAGGATAGGTTTGTCTTACCTTGTTCAGGTTGTGGATGCATGTATTTATAGGGTGTGGAAACCCTGTTCAAGGGGGCACATGGCATGCTGGGATGCGTTGTCAGTGTACCTCTCCATGGGGCCTTCGACACCTGTCTACTGTGAGGTTCCAAACCCCGAAAGTCGCTAGAGGACAAGTCGAAGCTGTATCTAGGGTTCGGCCTGGACTGGGTGGAGCAGGTTCGGTGTGAATCCAACTAGACTTATTGGGAGCGAACCAGACCAAAGGCGAGGTAGTATCACCACCCATTTTAGAGTTAACATTTCAGCCCTCAATAGGTGACATCAACACGATTACTATCAAGGCCACAGGTAAGAGTTCAATAGCCATATACTTCAATGAATAATTAAATCATCAAGGCAGCCCCCAAAATTTTTAAATAAAATAGAAGTCAAGAAGACAGCAGCATATGCGACTTATATACCTAAAAAATTGACTTGTAACAAACAACAAAATTCCTACACTTAAGTTTCTTTGACTGTTCATCCTAGCACCCTTTATAAATCCTATTTCAACTTTTAGGGTATTTGGCTTTATTTGGCTTAAATTTGGAGTCTAATTCCAACCAAGTAACAGAATAGGAATAAAAATCATAAATTTATTGGACAAATTTTAGGTGACAACAAATAAGAGAGCTATTTTATACTGAGAAACAGAAGAAAAAAGCATAAATAGAAGTCAACTAAGATTTCACAAGTTTGAGTATTAGCTTGAATATTTTAGGTATGGGTAAACAATAAAGGGTTCTAGAAATGCTTTCTAGCACGCATTGAAAGTTTTTTCTTTTTAATTTATGTGAAAACAGTGATACAATAAATTGTGGTAATTATTTAACTATATTGTAATTGGTTTCTCATATATCAAAGGAAAGAGATTTGTCCATATATGTAGATAAATTTTAGCTAAATCACATAAATCTTATATTGCTATTTATTTGGCTTGATTTATTTTTCTCATATGATTACTTGTAGAATTTTTCCAACAAGTGATATTAGAGCGGGTTGTGGTCGAGAACAAGCATAATAGACAATTCATTATCAATTTTTTTTTAACTTCAAAATAGTTTGATGAAAAAAGTAGTTTCACTCTTTTGTAAAAAGGGGTGAAGGATCTCCTAATTCAATAAAACTTGTGAAAAGTGTTGAAGGAAAAGGAGAATGGTGAGTAAGAAAATATTAGCAGCAAAGATTGGTAGTGGCTAGAGGAAAAGTGTGTTGTTAAGAATGTGAATTCTTTTTCTTGAGATGATGGAGAATGAGATTTCTCTTAGTTTTCATTGAGTATGTTAGAGTATAGTGGATTTAGTTATAATGCTAAAGGTGAGTTTTAAAGATCACTAATGTGTTATGATCCCAATGAAAAGGAAACTACATCAAGAGTATACTATTTAATTGGTAACATAGTTAGGACCTCAATTGCTAGCTGGAAACATGGTGTAAGTAAAAAAAAAATCCTTTTTATAATGGAGATGGTTCTGAATGTGTAAAACCTGCTAGTACTAAGGTGAAGAGATTGAGATCACTTTTCAGAGTAAAATATGATTGAATTTTAGCTACACATGATATAGGGGCCATACTTGGAATCAATATGTAGGACCATCTTCTAGTTCAGATGTACAGCTGAGTAATTAGGGTCAATATAAGTCAAGGTAGATATTATTAGGGTATTTGACTTAAGTTTGGAATATAATCCCTATTTAGGAAAATATAGTATTTTACTTGAAGTAGACACCAAGCAATAAAATAGCAAAAAATAAAAATAAAGAACTTGCCAGACAAGTTTTTGGTGTTATAAATAGGAAAGCTATTTTGTGTGAAGAAACAGAAACAAAAACTTATGAACCCTTAAATTTTCACTCATGACATCCATCTCATTAAGATGAATCCATTGAATTAAATCGGGCCCAAATCTGACTTAAAATAGACCCAAAAATTTAGAAATATGTGAAAAACCAGACTCAACTAAATTGAACCAAACTGACTAAAACTAGTGTAGGATGCCGTAGAGGCCTACAGACACCATAAGGCATAGAGGAGTTTGCATGGCTCAATGGATGCCTCTAGCCTCCACTACCGTCTTGAGCCACAGTGGACTCCTCTAACCCCCTGTGGATCCCACACCTGTTTTTCATACCAAGAGACTTATAAATAGACCCTTTGACACAAATTTCAAAGGGACTTCTCAGAGACGCTCACACATTATTAAGACTGTTTCAGACACCAAAATACGATCAAAATGAATTGTTTGAAACAAGTTTTCAGTACTATTCTTATTTTTCTCTTAAGCAATTGCAAAATATCATTTTTATTTTTTTTTTTCATTTTTTCTCTACCTATTATGGTGGAGACACATTTTGATTTGTCAAATAATCCAATCTTGCTATTACAAAAAGCCGCAAAGCAAATGTATAATTCCTTAAACTCTGTCATTCTATATATATTTTTTATTCCTTTTCTTTTCTTCAACCTAACTAGGATAATCACTTATAAATTAAAATTAATTTTAGAAAATCTCAATCAAACTAAAAACTCACTCGGTTAATAATTTTTTTAATTAAAATCAATTAGCTTTTGAATCCAAAATCTCTCTTTTTAAAATAACCACACCTTGAAAGGAGGAAAAATTATATGGGAATTGATCCTCATTCAATGGGATATGCAGAAATGTTGTCTCTTGGGACAACAACTCTAAATCCTTTTTTCTCCCCCTCCTAATTTGCTTTCTTTTGTATTTTTAAATTTATGTCATTCATTATATTTATCATTTCTTGACCTTTGCTTGAATTATTATTATTATTATTATTATTATTATTATTAGAGGATGTGTGCATTTCCTATACCTTGTAGATAGAGGAGGGATCCCTATGATGATTTATTTTTATTGTAATTTCATTATCATTACTTTTTTATATTTTACATACTTTCATTTATATTACGTTTATTTTCTTGCTTTTGTGATGTGTGCACTTCCTAATATCTCAATGGATATAAGAAGGATCCCTATTATTTATATTTATTTTGCTCTCTTTACCTTTTTTTCATTTATAATATAGATATGCCATTCATGTTTTAATTGTTATATATCAGTTTTATTCTGTATATATTGCTCATGTATCACTATATCATGCTCATGCATATACGAAAATCTTATTTTTTTAATTAAATCCATATCAATTAAGGCCAAACATAGAAAAATGTTTCGAAAAAGGATCTTATATACCAAATTCATAATCCCCAATTCCCAATTGGTTCAAGCCTAGTTTTCTTGCCATTTGAAAAATATTTTTGGAGTCATATTGAAAGGTTTCATAGCTTATCTTGAATTGTTTTCTAAAAGTTAAGTGGTGACTCACTCATACACATTTCACACATTAATGGGCTCATAGGGGATACTGTCTATGTGCACCTTGAATTCTGAGAGCACGTGTAATTTGCCCAATGATGGCGGTATTTCTCAAGCTTGCAACTTAAGGTGCATGTCTCGACATAGGTGGGCAAGACCTCACAACTAGCGACTCCACTTAGAGAAAAACTAAACTTTCCAAAAGAAAACTAAAAGAGGACTATATTTAGTAAATTAAATTGATTTTGGCTCAGAGTTGACATGGATAAGGTTTTAATTGACCTCTTTTCACATGCTCCCTTATATCTAGAAAAATATAGATAGAAAGTAGCATCTAGTAAGCTTCCCTGTTAGGGATTACTTTGTCGATAATGAAATCATCCAACCCAAGGCACACTCATAAGTCTCTCTAATGGAATAATGAGGCTACACGTAATCGTTGGACCCACATGAATCTCTTGAATTCACATGTTGTTAGATATATCATACCTCTAGTCTCTAGGTAATCTTAAAACCTCCAAAATCTATATACTGACCATTAGAACCTTCCCCTAAGGCTGAAAGTACCATAATATTGAGTTTGGTCTGTCATCATGCAACCTTTGTCATTTATAGATACATGCATCATGACACATAGAACCTGATCAAAGTAAAAGTTCTAAAAAAAGTCATCTTTTCCTACCTCCATGAACCGTGTCTGCAATGGCAATGTCTCACAAGAATGCTGATACCTCATCTTTATTTTCCTAAAGGTCTCCATGTCTCAAGACAACATCAATGTTCCTTCCATTACCGTTGATGCTAGTTCTCAACCCATTGACTTAGTTGCTTTATTTGTTAACTTCATGAAAAACCAAGATGAAAAGCTGGAGTCTATTAAGGAGACTATTTTGGGTGAAGTCTGAAACATGATATCTGCTAATACTCAACCACCCACTCCTACTCACCAAGCTTCCACCTCCACTTACACTAAGAAATGAAAGGAGCCTGAAGTTCATATCATTCCCCCATGATTTTAGCATAAATTGGCTCTACTGCAATCACTGTCTCTAAAGGAGCCTTTCCCAAAGAAGACCCAATAACATCCTTTGTTGAAAATGATGATGGAAAAATATGAACAAAAGGAAAAGATGCTGAAAACTATCAAAATAACGGATAACACGATTGATGGGGAATCCCTTAGCTTGTCAGCCAATGTAAGAGTGCCTCTTAAGTTCCAAATGTCTTACATTGAGAAGTTCGATGACACCACTTGCCCTAAAACCCATCTCAAAATCTATGGTAGTGCCTTTTTCCCCTTGGGACTGGAAAGCGAGCTCCCGGCTCAGCTTTTCCAACAATCACTTATTAGAGTTGCATTGAGATGGTTTGTTGACTTAAGGCCTATTTGGCATTACTGTTAGAGGCTATAAAAGGGCTTTTAGATTTTATTTTTATTTAATTGAGTGATTTTTCTAATTTTTTCTAAAGCTACCTTTTCATACCCACTTTTAGGAAAAGCATAAATTTATTTGCTTCTTGGAAATGCAGTTTTGAAAAAGGGCTTTTGAACAAAATATAAAAAATATTGTCCAAAAGTGCTTTTGGTAACATAATGCCAAACACCCCCTTAAACAATTCCCAAAAGTAGATATGGGAATCCATTTGAAAAATCTTTATAAATCAATAGCACTACAACATTGAGATCGATGTGACAAGGCGAAACCTCGAGACTACTAAGCGAAGCCCAAGAGGAACCTTCTCCTCATTCATTATAAGATGGAGAAACGAGGCCTCATAAATGGTAAACAGACCAATTAAGACCAAACAAGTTAATATGGTGTTAAGAATCTAATTATTGTGTATCAAGACAGAGTGATTACTGAGAACCTCCTAGATTTCAAAGCTCTGATTGCTACTTCCTCTCGCATCAAAGACAAAATTGATGCTGGATATATCAAGGATGAGTCTCACACTTCCTCATCTAGATTCAAGAAATTTGTTCATCAAAGGAATGTCACTAAAAAAGATAGGGAAGTCAATGTCATCTCTGCCTTCAAGAAAATCCAAATAGAGATGAGAAAGTTTTTTTTATTTAAGTTGTGTACCTCTGAGTCTCATTTACAAAAGATGCTTGGATTATGGTGCCATTACTCCTCTAAAACTAAGACTTGTTCCTAATCCTTAGCTAGAAAATTACAACCCCAATGAAAGGTGTGATTATCATCTCGCACTTGGTCATTGAATTGATGCATGCAAGGCCCTTTTACATAAAATCCAAGATGTTATCCCAACAATGGACACCAAGAGGGGTGGAGAGGGGGGTGGATTGATATTTTGAAACTTTTCTTGAAAATAAAAACACTAATTTTAAACTTTTAAAACTATTTCCAAATTAAAACCCATAATATCTCAATATTAAAGAATAATGAACTAAAGATTTATGAAAAAGCAAGTTTCAATGCATCAATGTCAAACCAAAATAGAGTAATATGAAGTAGGCAATAAATAAAAGAGAGGGAGAAGAAAATGCTTAATTTTATAGTGGTTCAAAGACTCTTTCTCCTATGCCCACTCTCTCAATCAATTGATTAAGGTTCCACTAGCATCAATCGAAGCCTCCAAGCTTCTAGTTCATCAGGATTTTTCCCAAATACAAGTCAGAGCTTACTACTCCAAATTATAAGTGTTTAAAGTGTTTACAAAGATTTCCAAATCAAAAGATTTTATTACAATGCTAGGTTAAAGATTTACAATGAAGAATCCTAGATTAGGTATTCTTAAACTCAAAGGATTACAATGAAAGATCAAGAGTTTAAGAAAACTAGAGAGTATGAGCAATGAAGGATAAAATAACAAGAACAAATATTAGCAAAGTAATAGAATAGTTTCTTGTTGGTTGTTGACTTTTCTTCTAATGTTTCTTTATATACTTTAGCGTTCTTGGAGCCAAAATGGTGCTTCCAACGCTTAATTTGTAATGACTACATCATCACCAATGGACAAAAAAACATTCAAAATGCTTCCATACGGGCGTATGGGCTTTTTTCATACTGGTGTATGGTTCAAGTGAGTTTGAAATGAATATAGCCATTAGGACCAGATGGTTGTATGGTGTCATGTCCATATGGAAAGTTCCATATCTTTTGTACTATCATATGAGCATATGGATCTTTGCCACACGATTGTATGGAAAGGTCCATACGGGCATATGTCTGTTTTTCTGAATAAACTAAAACACTTTATTTCTAAATCATTTGTTAGTTCAATCAAAGTGTTTATGCATAAATTATAAGTACTTTGAACATATATATGCACCAAATGCTCTTTTCATACACATTAAATCCATAAAAAAATGTGTTCTTGAAAAGCATAACACATTAATCAAATAAACTAGACTAACGGTTTTAGAATCATAAAAAAAATGGAGGACAACAATCTCCCCCTTTTGATGATGACAAAAACTTAGCTTAGTTTTAAGAAAAAACATGTAATGCATAAAAACTAAACTTTAAGATTTTATCAAAATTTTATTCAAAAATGGGGTATAACTCCCCCCATCAATATGCCATCATTTTTGTTCAAAATTTTGCAATAAAAGATTTTCAAAATCATGAACAAAAGCTATGCATATGATCACATAACCATAAACAACAAGCAACATGAGCTTATGCATATAAACATATTATCATAAGCAATAAATCCATAAGCAATAGAAGCACATAAGCGTTAAACTCCACAATTATAACATTTCTCCTCCTTTTTGTCATCAAAACAAAAGGTAAATTGCATATAATAATCAAAATAAAGAAATCATAAATACTAGATTATAAGCATAAGAGATCCATAATAGCCATTAATATCCAAACCAAATATCCAAATATTAGCAACAAAAGTAAACCAAAAAACTAAAATGAAAGCCACAAGGGCCAATGTACCAAGGTGCTAAAGCATAAACATAATAAGTTCATAATGTCATAAGATTAAAAATAAGAAAAAAAGAAAATTTGGCTTGAAAAATAAAGGAGAATGGATAGATAGGGTTGGTGCTTATGCATCCAGTGAAGGAGGATGAGGAAAACGCTTGACCAACTTGCTCTTCATGTCAAACATCTCATCTTTGCAAGTCGCGAAGGTTGTCATGTGATCATCCAAAGTCCTAAACCCCTATTTACTTCAAGCCTAATATTTGCCAAATTGTGATTAGTCTCCTCAATTAGCCCAATTACTTTTTATTGGAATCCTCTATTCGATTCCTTATCACTTTCTTCACAATCGGGTTTAGCCTCCTCATCACCCGATTCAAGACCTTATTCTATAACTTGTTCTTGCACTTGCTTAGCAATTTTTCAATTGTAGGAGTAAAATCTGCTTCAAGAATTTATGAGTGCCCATCCTTGCACACCAAACCCATGCTAAACCAAGTACCATAATTGGTGTCAACTTTTATCTTAATTAGAACTTTATAAGGTTTATAGATGTTATCCACAAATGCACCCACTTTCTTGGCAAGGATGGTCACAATCTGCCCCCATTAAAGCTTACTGGACATCCTACTCAAGAAATGCTTCCAAGCACTAATGAGAAAAATCGCTCCATTGACCTTCGCATTGTTCAACATACATTCACATAGGAAGATTTCTTGCCTATCAATCTAACTATGGTTTTCCTTACAGATTAATGAGGTCAATATAATTTTATTTGCCTTACAAAGTCTAACACTTGTAATGTCCGATGCTTTCATACTCTTGTTTTTAGTCAAATCAAGCCCTATTTTTTTTCTTTTTCCATATATCATCACCTTTCCAATTTTAAGGCAAGCCAATCACTTCAATATTTCCATATAGGCCTAAGTAATTTCCAAGCTCATCGGCTAAAGTGTGATATTCTTTCCCAATGATTTTATATGTAAAAGACTTATCTATTAGCAGTGTATGCCCTAGAGCTTGCACTCAACATGTGAATGTAAACGAAAACCTAACTGGCTTTAGTATATATATTCTTTAAATAAAAACATTCCTTGTATCAAACATATTTATGTCCCTTAAATATTATGTAGGGAATTTATTCTCAAAGAGTTTGAGAATTTGAGTGATAGATTGCCTTTATCAGACACTTTAAAGGTTGTTCATGGTCATAGGATCATTGGTAGGGATGCCATTAATCCATGAGACTATCACATGTATTGTCATCAGGATAAGTATGAGATATTTATTGGTATGGAGGTAGTGAGTCTCATGCTACAGACATGTAATGTTATAACAACACGTGAGCATACTCATGGTATGAGTAAGTTGAACAGTTACGTTAGATGATGGAAACATGGGTCGTTACCTACTAGTCAATATTGCATCATCTAAAGCATGATTGTGAATATAATCCTTAGACTTGAGGTGAGATATTATATGGCATATTGGTGGCTATGGTTTGTCACTGCTTACATACTGATGCTAGTCATGTATTGGTATATGGCATGTGGTGGCCATAATCACTAATATGTTGGGATAAGTGTCCAACCAAGAAAGGATTCATTAATTTGGATAACCAAGGAAGGAATCCTATTACTTCTGCTTGTTCTTGATATGCAAATCTCTGGTTAGAGTGGATAAGGTTCACTAGAAAGAGTTTCTAATAAGAACTGGGTTTATCAAGAACTCAAACCGGATAGAGATCATATGATATGACATATAGGGTTTGAATATTCCATGATCCTAGCTAAGATCGGGAATCCGTAATGAAGGGATTTGAGTGCACGGTATTTATGATTGAGAGGTCCATGCATTGTCAAGCATATGATCACTAACATTCATTTCAACTTGGGTAGTCGTGATATATTATGCTAGACATCATTCATGAATTATGGGACTAAGTGTGTAATTAAGTTTACACACTTTGTGGGAAGAAAAGAGTTTTCTTTATCCCATTGCTAATTAGAACATGAACCTAGTAAGTCATATACCATATATCAATTCCCATTAGCTTGTATGAATCATAGTAATGATTAATTAAAGAGTTTAATTAATTATTAATGATGATTGAATTAAATATGTAATTAAAATTACAAAGATGCTAGCATGTCTTGATGTTTAATTCATAAAAGGATAATTTCAATTATGTCATAGTTTGTATGAGATACAAATAGGCATAACTAATTGAAATGGTTTTGGACAAACAAACAAATAATTAGGCTTAACATGAGATGTTAGCTTAATCCACATTAGATGTAGTTAATTAAGGTTTAAAGATGATTCCTACTAATTATATCCTTAATCTTGTTGACTAATTGATTAGTCAATAAGTCAACAAGACAAGGTTCCCCTTATTTCTCTTTAATTTAAGGAAAATGAAAGAAAGGGTATGTGCTATATAAGGTAATATGTATCATATTTTTGCCTAACCTCAACTCACTCAACACATAGAAGAGTTGATGAACTCTTCATCATCTTCTTCAATGAGTTAGAGAAAGAAAGCTTTAAATTCACACTAAATTGAGAGAGAAAGTTTTTTTTGAAGAAGAGTTCTTCAAACATAAACTCTTCTTCAATTAACCTTTGGGAAATGAGTGTAGAGAAGCTTTCAAGTCCAAAGACAATCCTTAAGTTTCAAGTTCTCAAGTAAAGGAGAAAGGATCAAACATTTGGGTAACCAAAGAGAGAATATTCTAGCTTCTTGAAGATAATTAGAGAACAAGCTTTGGGAAAAGCTAGGTATGTCACAAGTTAGAGGCTTCACACTTGGGGAGCTTAACGTAGGAGGGTGAAAAGGTATTTTTACATCAAACCTTTTCTTTGTTCAACTTGTGTTTTATACATAAATTAATTATAATATCCTTGGTTGAAGTTATGGGTCCAAACCTTGGTTTAGACATTTATCAAAGAGTTTGATAAATGACTAAACCATCTATGTTAAAAGAGTTTTAACATAGAACTTGATTTTCAAAGAGTTTGAAAATTTTCAAAGTGTTTTGTTAAAAGTGTTTCGACAAAATGTTTAAGTGATCAAACCCTAAGTTATGATAATATTTCAAAGTGTTTGAATAATTGCCTAACCTAATTTTTATTAAAAGTGTTTTAACAAAGTTATATTTTTTAAAACTGAAATTTGAATCTTTCCCAGATTCGTTTTCTCTTTTTTGCTTCCACTGCGTGACTCCGTAACGTTTCCTTCATTATCATCACCTCAAAATTTCAAAGTGGAAAAGAAATCTAAGGTTAAGTTTGTATAGACTTCTTGTGAGGTAGTTGGGCATTGTCAAGTGGGAAATATAACCTCAAGCAATTTTTTCACATCTTTCTAAGCACCCAAATTTGTAAGCACATTCAAGTCTAGGGGGGGTGCATGTTGCTAACCCAAGTTCTTAGGGTTATCAACTTATCACATCTACCACTAGCCCATCGATCAGTAAAGTCTAACCCAAAATCATGGGAATGAAGATTTACCGTTGGTAATTGAGGTGGTGGAGCATCCCTTTGTTGTCTAGAGTGCCTCGTACCTGCTCTTGAAGAGCTTAGAGCCTATGGGTTGGTTCTTCCCCTCTTAGAAATTCCTTTTGACTATTTTAAACTCATATTAACTTGTATTGAGCACCCAACCGAGTAATTTGGGAGAAAATTGAGTTTTAGTGAATTTAGGGTTTATGGGAAATTTTTGGGAAAAACAGAATTCTTAGGGTTTTTTAGAAGGAAAGAAGATGAAAAATAACTATTTGAAGCTAAAAAGATGAATTAAAACATTAAAATACCTTAATCAAGCCAAAAATTAGATTTGTGTGCGAAAAGAGCAATTTTCAGCACGTTTGAAGGTTTTAGGTTTAGAAAAAATATGTTAAAAACTATTTAAAATGACTTTTATAGTGCCTAGTTATCGCACCTCGTATGGGCATATGGGGTTAATCCCATATAGGCGTATGGTAGTACAGAGGTAAAATGAAAATTTAGCCCAATTTCATACGGACGTATTGCCAAGCTCATACGGGTGTATAGCCAAAACGCATATGGGTGTATGGTACTCTACAGTTTTGGTTCCAAAGAGTTTTGAGATTTTTCAAAAACAATTATGGTTTTGTGAACCCTTAATTTTGCACCTCCAGAATCACTGGTTTCCTCATGACTCTCAACTAGACTTAAAGGTTTAGTATTAGAATAAGAGTTAAGGGGGCACCGCCCATTGCTGCATTGGGGGCAGCCCTCAGGACGAAAATTTTAAATTTCAAGGTTTGCATGGAAAATTTTACATGTCCATACATATTTTCAAGGAATGTTTCTAGTGAACATAATTTGGATTTCAAAGATGATTTTATGTTATTAAAATCATGAATATGAGATATTAAAAGTTTTGAAGAGTTTTAAAAGGTTTAAATTCTTCAACACATACCCAATTTATAAGAGTTATATGTTTGTGTATTGTGTTATCTTGGCATGTATGGATGATCATGGACTTTTAACTTAACAAATTGAATTGTGGGGTATGTAATAGTCTTTTATTATATAAAGGGTTTGTAATTAAGAGTTAATTGCTAGTTTAGGAATTCAAATTCATTAAGCTTGCGAGATCTTTTCTTTGTAATCTTGCATTGGTATGCCAAGGATACTTATGTACATATACGATGTGGAGATG
>CAOJBK011431613.1:0-14279 GCA_948294925.1 Codiaeum variegatum | reverse complement strand
CATATCCTAGTAGTTTAGGAGATCTGCAACTTTGATTTGCTACTTTGGTAATGCATATACTTTTTCAATTGAAATTTTCGCAGGTACAGAAATATTTTTATTTGTCAATTTGAAGTTATTTCCTGTATCCAGGTTGGGGAGTCCATTCCATTGAGCAATGCTTCTGTTGATGCGGTGGTTGGAACGCTTGTACTATGTTCTGTTACTGATGTTGATCAAACATTGCAAGGTAACCGATTTCTGTAGATTTTGGCTTCTCTGAACTTTAACCAATTTCAAATTCAAAAGCGACGGCTTTTTTCATTTTTGTGCTGTTAGGAAGTGATTGTCCGTCTATGATATAGGCTTATCTAATCAATGGGAGAAGACTTGTCATCATTTAGTTTGACTATAGGATGAGGCATTTTTATTACTATCGCCTTTGTTCAATTATTTTTCTTGCTTCATAGGTTGAGAGAGGCTAATAAACTTGCTCATGGTTTGGGCAGAGTATGTCATTTTAATTGGTAATGTTTGAATTTGGATTAAGAAGTCCAATCTGAGCTGTTGCTCCCTAAAAATAAAATAATCAAAGGGACAGCCTCGAGATAGAAAAAAATTAACAAACACAAATACCCGCGTTTGAATTTCTCCAGTTGCCATTAGTTTAATGGTTGCTTTGTTCTGTATTAGTTCTGTCTGCTCTACAAGAGAAGGTATATGCTTTTAGCTTAATAGTTTTGGTGATTGAAAATCTTTTTTTCAGATAGGTGTAAAGAGAATTGGACAAACATGGTGAAAACTATTTCTCGTGGATATCCTTTATTGGACTTATCTTAGTTTAGGTATCCAATTTTAATTTTTTTAAAAAGTAAATATCAAGATTGACTTGAGGCTAAATTGGCTTGGCAAATAGCAGTCCTTGAACTACTGTTGCATCAATTGTTTTTTTTTTTAAATTTTTTTATGTGCTCTTGCAAATTGTTCAGAGTTTTTGCTACCTGTCTGCAACCACATAAAATAGTTCGATTAATAGACATTTATCAGCATTGCATATATTTCCATCTTCTGTGTTTTCTGTCATATCCAAGAACAATTTATGCGGATTAAAATTTCAGCAAAATGTAAAGACCATTTCATATAAGTTGTATACTCTCAAGTTTGTGCTAATCTAAATGGTTTTGCTGCATTGATCATTAGAATTATGGTAGGAGTCTGAAATTCAAGCTTCTCAGATTAATGCTTAAAACCTTTTGTGTCTAGAGATAAAGAGGGTGCTTAGACCAGGTGGGCTTTATTTATTTGTGGAGCATGTGGCAGCGAAAGGTACGAAGCTAAAACTTCTTGATTGATTACAAATGTAGAACTTAAAAAATTGCCGCGCCTTTATTATCATTTATGTGTTTAATGTCGTTGGTTGATGCAGAGGGAACATTTCTTAGATTTGTGCAGAACATCCTTGATCCTTTGCAACGGACAGTAGCTGATGGGTGTCACCTAACTAGAGAAACAGGAAAGAAAATTTTTGAGGCTGGCTTTTCAGGTGTTGATTTAAGCACGGCTTTCTTGTCTAAGGCTACATTTGTAAACCCTCAAGTGTATGGAATAGCTAGCAAGTAAATTTGAGAGGAAATCATGCACTGGATTCGGGTGTCCACGCATGTCTTCTACAGAATATGCAGGGGCATACTATTTTCCCAGAATAAGACTGCCTGCAACTGCACTTACTACCTTGTTTTTAATGCAGACCATGTTTTTGGAAAGTTTACACCTTTGTTTCGTCCTTGGCAATGTACTTTCTAATGTAAATCACATAATTACTGGCTTGTGCAATTAAATTGGAGTAGAACAGAATCAAGTTGTGTCATTTATAGTTAAATCAAGCTGTGCAATTGAATCTCAATCACAGAAGGCAATGCAAATCTATTCTTTTTTTTTTTTTTGCCAAATATACAAATCTATTCTCCTAATAATAATAATAATAATGATAATAAAATGATATATGTTTAAATTAGCTGTTAGTAGAACGACACTGTTTACGGTGTACATTTATCATTTTGTCCTTAAATATGAGCTCACTGTGAGCTGGCATGTACTGTAAAAAGTCTAACCGATATATTGTCTTTTGTGATGATGTGTGAATCATGCTTTTCAAAATCAATAACATAATTAGCTTCGTCTCCAATTCTTCTCTCTTTTCTGTGATTCCAATAAGATCCAATTTCTGGTTGGATCATTTGGTATCAGAGCACTTTCTTGGCACTTGTGTTCAAATTCCCTAAGATCTAAGGCTGCATCATCATGACCAATGTAGTAGACAATACCCGTTCTCATGATTTCGAAAAAAAGGAAGAATCCATTCATACTATGCTGACTGGAATGATTCAGGATAACAACCAGAAGCAGGAGCAAAGATTTATAGAAATGTTTAATGAACTAAAGGACTTAATTACTAGCATGAATAACTAAAACCCACCAAATCCAGATAAAAATACCCCTTCTGGATCTTCCGCTTCCCACTCCTAGAACACTGGCAAACACCCAGTTGTTGGAAATCAACCTATAACCTCCCACCACAATACACCAATTGCTTCTACCTTTATTGATCTTATCAGTTAGAATCCAATACCCTCATATAATCCTTAAAAATTAGCTACTTGATTCATTAAAATCGAATTCCTTAGATTTGATGGTGAAGAACTCGAAGGGTGGTTATTCAAATGCGAACGATTTTTCCAAATTGATTTAACCCCTGATGCTGTTAAAGTGAAACTTGCATTTATCCATTTGTAAGGGAAGGCTCTACAGTGGCATCAATCTTTTATTAAGAATAGAGATAGGAAAGAAGAACCCCCTTGGGTTGAGTATGTGGAGACGTTGAAGGGAAGGTTTGGGGAGCAGGTTTATGAGGATCCCATGACTGATCTTAAGGCTTTGGTGCATACAGGAACACTGTAGGATTACCTGGAAGAGTTTGATGTCCTATCTCATAAGGTGACTTTCACTAAAGAATATTCACTGAGTTATTTTTTGAGTGGTTTAAAGGATGAAACTAGAATCCCCATAAGAATGTTTGGCCCTAAAAGCTTGCAACAAGCTTATGCTTTAGCAAGACAACAAGAATCTTATTTTACCTCAATCAGATCTACCAAAACTTACTCAATCAAAAAGCCAAACCCTTAACCAAATTGTGTTTCAACTTCAACTTACATCCATTACAAAAAACACTACACCAAATTCTAAACCCCCTTTGCTACCTATACCCAATACTGCATCAAAAACCACTATTGCAACTCCTGTTACCAGCTTACCCTTAAACACCAAAACTGTGCCCACTACCAAATTCCCTACCCCTAAAACCAGAAGACTCTCAGATGAGGAATTGAATGAAAGGAAGGCTAAGAACCTATGTTTTTGGTGTGATGACAAGTTCACACCAAGTCATAAATGTAAGAAAAAGCACTTGCATATGGTAGTTGTACAAGAGTATCCTGAGGAAGAATGGGGAAATGGTGAAAAAATTCTCTCACGGTACAATGATGACTACAATGAATCTGGACCAATGATTTCATTACATGCCATGGAACGATTTATTGAGTTAGCTTATTAGACCATGAGATTAATAGGAAGGCACAGAAAAGGAAGATACACATGTTGGTGGATTCATGTACCACCAACAATTTTTTAAATCTCTCAATAGCTAAGGGACTGGGATGTCAATTAATTTGAATTACACCCTTTAGAGTCACTATAGCTAATGGTTAGGAGGTGAGGTGCCACTATGTGTGCTTGCAATTCATGTGGGAAGTATAAGAGCAAAAGTTTGAAGTTGGATTCTTAGTGATGCCGTTAGGAGGTTGTGAAAATGGTGTTAGGGGTGCAATGGTTGTCTACATTAGGTGACATTAGTTAGAATTTCAAGCACCTAAGGATGTCCTTTATACTTAAAGGGATACAATATCAACTAGAAGGAGTTGGCAGCACTTCACTTAAGGTATTAACTCACCATGCCATGAACAAACTACTACATCATGATACATTAATAGCATATGTTATACAAACATAGAAGTTAGTTGGTGAAAACATGATATCCAGGGAGGGAAATGAAGATTCAGATGCTCCTGAAATTTGACAATTGCTGTTGGAATTCCAGGGCATTTTTTAGGAACCTAAAACCCTCCCTCCACGTAGAACACATGACCACAAAATTCCCCTTATGGAAGGTTCAAAACGTGTGAACATCAGACCTTACAAGCACTCCATATTGCAGAAAACCATTATTGAAAATATGGTATAAGATCTGCTGTGTAAGATCTTTCTACTCTCCCATTGTTCTAGTTGAAAAGAAAGATAACAGCGGGAGAATGTGCATAGACTATAAGGAGTTGAACAAACAAACAATTAAGGATAAGTTTCCATTATCTGTTGTTGAAGAATTGCTTGATGAATTGTATACAGCCATTGTTTTCACCAAACTTCATCTCAGGTCTAGTTACCACCAAATCAGGATGTGTCAAGAAGACATCCACAAAACAACATTCAGGTCACATGATGGGCACTATGAGTTTGTAGTTATGCCATTTGGTTTAACTAATGCTCCATCTACCTTCCAGAGCTTGATGAATGAAATTTTTAGACCCTTATTGAGGAAATTTGTCCTTGTATTTTTTTATGACATTTTGGTGTATAGTGTGGACTTAGAGACCCATGTAACTCACCTTAGAACTGTGTTACAAAAGCTGCAGGACCAGCAGTTGTTTACTAAGAGGAGAAAATGCTTAATTAGCAGGACTTCTGTGGACTACTTGGGCCATATCATCAGTAAAGGAGAGGTATCTATTGACCCAAGGAAAATTGAAGCAGTGGCCACATGGCTTGCCCTTAAAAACCTTAAGTAGTTAAGAGGGTTCTTGGGACTGTCTGGTTATTACAGGAGATTCATAAAAGTCATAGGGTAATTAGCAAGCCTCTCACTGAATTATTAAGAAGGATAATTTCTTGTGGGGTCCAATAGCTGATTTAGCCTTTCAGAAGCTAAAGGAAGCCTTAATCATAGCTCCAGTACTTGCCTTACCATCACCAAACAAGCTGTTTATCATTGAAATAGATGCCTGTGACACTGGCATATGAGCAGTCCTTATGTGGGAAATACATCCAATAGCTTACATAAGCAAAGCCCTAGCACCAAGGCATTTATCTTTCTCTATTTATGAAAAGGAACTTTTGGCAGTGGTATATGTTGTCAAGAAATGGGATCATTTTATTGCCCATAGAAGGTTTCTTATTATAACTGATCACCATAGTCTCAAGTTTTTGATGGAATAGGGAATAACCACTACACATCAGCAAAAATACATAGCCAAATTGCTTGGTTATGAATTTGAAATTTCTTACAAAAAGGGAAGAGAAAACACAGTTGCATATGCATTATCTAGGTTGCTAGTGTCTCAATTAACAACATTACACTGTCTTCTCCTATCAGTACATTTTTGTCTGAGATCAAAGGAAGTTGGGAAAAAGATCCACAAGTCCAGACTATTATTAACTCTATTAAGGAAAGGAAGTTTGCTCAAGGACCTTATTCTTGGGTTGTCAATCTTTTAATGAGAAAAGGCAGGTTAGTTATTAGTAATGATGCTGAGCTAAAGCATAAGATCTTGGAATTTTTACATAATTCTACTGTAGGTGGGCACTCAGGGATGCAAGCCACCATTAAAAGACTCAAACTTCTATTCTATTAGAAGGGCATGGAAAGAGATGTCATAAACTATGTTAGACAATGCACAGTTTGCCAAACTTGCAAGCCTGAAAACATTAAGACTCCTAGCCTTTTGCATCCTTTACTAATACCAGAAGGTATTTGGACTGGTGTAAGTGTGGATTTTATTGAAGGGTTGCCTAAGTCTCAAGGGAAGTATGTTATTCTAGTGGTAGTGGACATGCTTAGCAAATATGCACACTTTATTGCACTGAGCCATTCATATTCAACAACCACTATTGCACAACTTTTTTTGAATCATGTTTTCAAACTACATGGGACACCATCTTTTATTATTAGTGACAGGGACCCCATTTTCATTAGTGCTTTCTGGGAGGAGTTTTTTAAATTGCAAGGGGTAGAACTTCTCAAATCTACAGCCTACCATCCTCAAACTGATGGTCAGATAGAGGTTGTCAACATATGCCTAGAAACTTACTTGAGGTGCATGACCAATGATAATCCTCAGCAATGGACAAAATGGATTCCCCTAGCAGAATGGTGGTATAACACCAATTTTCATTCTTCAATTCATACTACACCTTTTGAGATTGTCTATGGCATGCCCCCTCCTATTCATGTGCCCTATTTTCCTGGAGACTTCAATATAGCTGTTATTGATCAATTTTTACAAGATAGAGAACTTGCTTTACAGGTCATGAAGTATCATCTCAGTAAGTCCCAATAATGTATGAAGCATCAAGCTGATAATAATAGATCTAATAGATCTTTTGAGATTGGAGACTGGGTGTACTTAAAGTTGTAGCCATATAGACAAATGAGTGTAGCAAGCAGGCTTAATGCTAAGCTTGCCCCTCTGTATTATGGTCCTTATTGCATTGAAGACAAGATAAGAGTTGTAGCTTATAAATTGAAGCTACCACCACAAGCAGAAATTCACATTGTGTTTCATGTATCTCAGCTTAAGAAAACTGCTTCTCCTTTTAGGTCCACTTCCACCACTATTCCTACCATAGTTCAAGCTCCTATAGCTCCTATAGCTATTCTAGATAGTAAGATGGTAAAGAGGGGAAATAAGGCAACTACTAAGGTGTTGGTTCAATGGTTAGACACATTGCCTGAAGATGCTACTTAGGAGTTCCTTTTTTATTTGCAGCAATGTTACCCAAATTTAAACCTTGCGGAAAAGGTCTTTAAGGTGAGGGAAATGGTATATGTTTAAATTAGCTGTTAGTAGAATAATACTGTTTACACTTTCTATTTACCTTTTTGTCCTTAAATATGAGCTCACTGTAAGCTGGCATATACCGCCAAAAGTAACGGATATATTGTCTTTTGTGATGATGTGTAAATTATGCTTTTGAAATCAATAATAGAATTAGCTTCTTCTTCCCCAATTCTTCTTGTTCTTCTGTCTTTTATGTGATTCAGTAAGATCCAATTTCTGGTTGGATCATAAAATAAATATGCATCCTTGTAATGCATGTGAAATGTATGTGATGAATATAAGTTCAATTATTTGTTGCCATTTAGGGAATTTTTTTTGTCAAATCATTAGAGAAATAAGTTTGATTTTCTATATTTCCTAACTTTTCCTTTTTGATAATTTTCAACGTGTAAAATAATAATTATAAAAAAACTAATAAAAAAAATTAAAAAACCAAACACAAAATTCTCAAAATTGTTAGTAATATTCTTGTTAAGGTGGTTATACTTGGATCATAAAATGACTAATTTAACCTTATGTTTGACCAATATATTTCAATTAAACATGGGCAATATGGTAAATACACAAAGGCCAAAGTACGGAGCAGTAACAGAAATTTGAGTGCTGGCGGGTAGGGGTTTGATATGATAAACCTTGAAGGAGGTTTATGAATTATGGAAGGTAGAAATTGAATTAAATTTGTTTTGTTGGTTTTGTGGCATTTGGGGAAACTTCTGATGATCCCGATTCTCAAGCTCCCTTCCATGACCGCTTTTGCCGCTCACCCGGTCGTGTTATACAACCCTATATGTAAGCTCACACCTCTCCCTTTTCTCTCTCTATCTCTTCCTTTCTCTCTTTTGGCTCAATGATCGACCTGTCCCACATTTAATACCTTTCAATTCGTCGTTTGATTTGCTCATTTGGGTATGTTTATCCCTCATTTCTCACATTGGTGGGTGAATTGATTTTTGGGGAAATAAAAGGATCAATTGAAAAGGGGAATAACAAAATAGGGTTTGAATTTTAATCTGGGTTGTCTTAATTCATTCTGTTTTTGTGTTCCTGTTCCAAATTTTCAAATGGGCTTTGTCTATCTTGCTTTGTTTTATCCTCGTTTGTTCTGATTTTTAGCTATCCTTTGTTTCAAAATCCTTTCTTGTTGATTTGGATCGCCCATCATATTTAATATTTTGGTATGTCGTTTCAAATTGTTCAATGTTGGTGTGTTGATTTGATGATGATGATTCTAATTGATGCAGTTGTTGCTATGTTGGAAATTAGGATTTAAAAAATTGAAATGTGTGGATATTTAAGTTTTGAGACTCTTTCAAGGTTTGTGAAATATTGTTGTTAAATGTGCAGGATGGGTAGGGTTAAATTAAAGATCAAGAAATTGGAGAACACAAATGGCCGTCAAGCGACCTTTGGCAAAAGGAAACATGGCATCATGAAGAAGGCTAAGGAGTTATCTATTCTATGTGATATAGACATTATCCTTCTCATGTTTTCACCGACGGGAAAGCCCTCAATATGCAAAGGAAAGAAGAGGTACTCTCATTAATGCTTGTCCTGATTTTGAGATTTTTAGTTGCATGTATTTCTTGTTCAATTGAGCTATTTCATTTTTATAAGCACAAACAAAACTTAACAGCACCGTACTTGGTTGAACTGAGTAGAAGCTAATTGTTCTTTGTTTTAGCTACAATGCAGTTAGATTAAGAGTATAGGTAGCAGTAAGAGTCGCTTAGGTTTTTTTATTTTTCATGTGTGCATGCGATCTCTATCTATCTTTCTTTTGTTAAGGATTTGGCAGTATTTTAGTGTAACTTTGTGTTCCCGTTGATAATCTTTACGATTTTCATCACCTTTGTTGAAAAACTCTTTTCTTTTTCCATGATTTGAGTAGCATTGAAGAAATCATTGCAAAATTTGCTCAGTTAACACCTCAGGAAAGGGCAAAAAGGTATAATATTTACTTCCTTTTTTTTATAGTCATCTATAATTCTGAGTTGAGTTTTGGAATTAGAATTTAATTCCATTTTCATTTGATTTGAACAGGAAGTTAGAATGCCTTGATGTAAGTACTATCTTATGAACCATCTCCCATTATCAATATCAATATCTTTCTCGTTTCTTACCGCTTGTTTTCACTACAGAACTTTTTTCCTTTTTTTTTCCATTCTTATTGCTAAAAGGCCGGTTTGCTTTCTTTTTGAGAGTCTAGGCACTAAAGAAAACATTTAAGAAGTTGGACCATGATGTTAACATTCCTGAGTTTCTGGGCACAAGGTATGTACTAATCGATACAGTGCATCACTTTTTAGCTCTCGGGTTGACCATATTCCAGGATGTATATGTACTAAAACACTTCTTGCATTCTTTTTTTCTTCCTTTTTATTTCAGTTCTCAAACAATAGAGGTATGGACTCAAACAACAACACCAATATAAATGTGATCTCTTCAAACTTAAATATTTAAGCTGGTGACATGTTTTACATGTTTGAAATTGCATTGATCAGGAGTTATCAAATCAATCGAGGTTATTGCAGAATCAACTATCTGAAGTGCATAGAAGACTGAGGTGAGCAGCTGCAATCCTTGATTGTACAATTATGCTTTCATCCCTGTGCTAATTTATATATTATCTTGGGTTTCTGCAGCTATTGGACTACTCCAGATAAGATTAACAGCATAGAACATCTGGGTCAATTGGAAAATTCACTCAGGGAATCGCTTAATCAAATTCGAGCTCATAAGGTATGTTTAGCATTCCTGTGGTTGCGGTCCTTCAAAAAGGATACATTTATTCTTGGGTTTCATGTGGTTTAAATTTTGATCTGAACTAGAAACCACATATGGAAAGTCCATGAATCTAGAGATCTACAATGTTATTGAATGTGGTTGCTAAGAAAAATATCTTGTTTGAAAGTCTGTAATTATTTTTTTGTTAAATTGAACGAAGAAGAGGAGATCAAGGAGCCACATTATGTTAGTCAATTTTTCTTTAAAATGGAGAGCTCATTTGTGAAAGTAACAGAGAAAATTATGCAAATAACCCCCTCCTCACAATGGTAAAAGAATCCTGGGAGTTTTTAAGCAGTTTATGTGAAAAACAATGAACAATCATTTGGAATGAAGAGGTCCTCCTCAGCACACAGATGGAAAACTGAATGACTTCAAATTTTTTTCCTTTTACCCTTCAAATATGATATATTTTCTTTATTGCTAACAGCTCCACTAACAATTCTGACTCTCTCATCGCCAGGAATATTTAGGAAAACAGCAGCTTATGTCACTAGAATGCAATAGTCAGGTAAAGCGTGGCTTAGTGCTTTCCTTAATGCCTTCCTTTTTGTATCTTAAATTAGAAAATATAATCTAAACTAATCTTACTTGCAGTTTCAAAATGGGATGCATATACCTTTCAGAATGGGTGCTGAACAGCAGCTCCCACCTATGCCATGGATTCCAAATAATGACAGTCAACAGATTGTGTTACCAGATAATTCAAATTTACTTGGCCCTAGGTGTGTGGGCCGCTTAAAAAATAGACTTCTAATTTAGTTTTCCAAAGTATTATCTTCGTGACAATCCAGAGAGTTGCTTTTTCAAATCTATATATTGATTGATAACTTTAGTCCTTCAAGACACTTGCATAAGCATACAAATAAATTTGGACACACACATCACACTCTCAAAGACAAGTATGGAGATACTTACCATGAGTGGCATTACTTGCCCCTACTAAATATTAGAATCCTGTGGGTCTTTTTACTGTTATCAAACCTGTGGGTCTTTTTACTGTTATCAAATAAACACCAATTGACAAGTGATTAATTAACCTTCATATCAAATACAGAACTAAAAGTAATATTTATAGAACTATGTAGTTTTTTTGCATGTCTAAATTTTCATAATATCGTAATGAATTAATTCTATGTAATAAAGTTGAAAATACAGTATCAAAATTATGTATTTGGGTGAAATTGATTTGAACAGTCACACTATTAAACTCCATTGAACACCAGCTTGAGTCTGACAATGTGCCCTTAAACTGGGTGAAACAGAGGAAATAGATATATTTAGCTGATGCTGATGCCAAATAATTTTGGAGTAAGCTTGCATCAATCGAGTCAAAGATAGGGTATAAACATTTACATAGGAGTAACAAGTATTTTACATTTATGATCCTTGTACACAGAAGACTCTTGATGATGTATTGTCACCATAACAAAATACTTTTCTTTCAATAGGGATGTCGAATGTTCTGCAAGTTCTTCCTTTGGGAGTTATTCTGGTTACTTTGGCACTGGAAAAAGTTCAGAGCTATCTAATTCCAGTCAAGAAAATGGTGCGAGTGGTATTTTTAATGAGTTGACTGGAACTGCATCACTGAGGCTGCAGTTGGCTGGGCAGTATCCTTACTTGACATACAATCTGAATTTGCTGAATGATACAAAATTCCAACCTGCAGCAGACGTGAATCTACAAGAAAGCCCTGTGGATTTTCATGTGAATGGGAGTTTTGAAGCTCTCAAACCTGGATATGACACTACCCCTAGTAGTTGGGCTTCTTCAACAGGACCATGTGCAGTTACTATGTTTGATGAGCATCTGTATTCCCGGGTGAGTTCAACCTTAATTTCTCTAGCCTTATTAAGTTAATGTTTTTTATTTTTTTTTCTTTCCCCAATATTTCGTGCATTTTGGCTGCCAAATCCTGAACTAGCATTATACTTGGGAACATGCATATCAATATTTTAAGGGAAAATTATATCTCTGGTGTCTAGACAATTTCTTTGATCCAATAAATTTATGAACTCCTAAAATAATCTCACCTAAGTGTGTTTACCAGTTTTCCAGTCACTCCAAGTGTTGATATGCAAATCTCCTCTCTCTTGATTTGCAACTTTCTAGCTCCATTTAAAATTTTGTTTTGGTATTCAACAATTAATTTTTCTTTTTTTTCTTCTCCTTTCCCCATTCTTCAATAGTTAGAGTTACAAACTAGCACGGTGGTGAAGTAAATGGTCACACACACTTGCGAGATGTTATTTTTAAAAGTTAATTTACCAAACCAAACAGATTGTCTAAATACTTATATGGTAAACATGGAGTATTTCCGTTTTATATGGTATATTCAATCTGTCCTTTTTGAAATGGTCATCAAGAATTAACCTAAGATTTCAGGTTTCCAACTTCACCATTCTTTTCCTCAAATGTGCTAAAAAATGAACTTTCAGCCTTAATTTTCTTTATGATCTTCCACAGCATTCTGATGCAGCCAACTTCAATCAACCATAAAACTGCATCTCCTCTGGTAATAAACTTATGCCTTGGCAACATTCGCAGACAGCCTTCCCTGGAAAGTGCTAAAAAGTGATGATTGTGTGAAAATTTTATTTTTGGGTTGACAGTCATGCCAAGAGTAAAATAGAGCTGCTTCTTGGTACAAACCTTTCTGAAGTAACTGGACATTTCAATGAAAGTCTAGATATTTATAATTTAGGAAATCCAAGTTTTTGTTTGAATCATTGATTATTGAAAATATTGTACAAGTGTGAGTCACTGCAATTGTTGAGAAGCCAAAAGATGGTTGATCAGTTTGATCATATTTGTATTTTAAATCCAATTACACCAAGAGTCTTTGATCAATAGGAGGTCAAATATGAACTTTTTAGAATTTGTTTTCAGGAGAAAAGCAATTGAAAATGGCTCCTCAACTAGAAGAAGTGTTCTAATGATGTTGATGAACTTATATAACAAGTAGCAAATGTGGCTAACATAATGCATTGCAATAATGGAACTGCATGAGTACTTCCTTAGAGAGGAGATATATATATATATTAATGTGCAGGATTGGGAAAATGAGTGGTAGAACAATTAAAAGTTTTAGTTTTTTAAAATAACCGGCTGCAGCAATGAATTTTCTGTATAAGAATTTATTAATTAACAGCTTTAGTTCCAAGGCCAATGTGGAATGTCAATTAGATAGCTGGTGGTATTTGAGGTTCCAAGTAAATTTTTAAGGAGTAGATTATCATGTGGAATTTTGGTGCAATAGCATACTTAGTTATAGAGATGATACTTTCTGGAGATGTATGTAGGTAATTTGGAATATCTTTCTTATTATAAAATGTTACAAGTAAATCCATATAAAGTAGAATATTGGTGTTATTCGTTCCAATTGATGCTTATTTAAAATTTGTTTTTAGAAAGATCTTCAATATTGGAGCCACCGTGAAGAATATTACTGAATTACCTGAGCAGTCACTTTTCAACTGTGCTCATGGAAAGTGTGTGATTAATCTTACGGTGAGTTTGATTCTTTACTATGTTGTTGACTATCGAAAGTTGGAATAAGTGACTTTTAACTTTCTTTGAAGAAGGGAAGTGCTTCTAGCGTACCATCTTAATAAGCCAATTTCTGGTATATTGGACTATTGAATATCTTGATTTGTATTCAGCAGTCATCAAAAACTTCAATGCTTCTGTCTGTTGCTCCACTCAGTTTTGGTTCAAAAGTTCTGCTAGTATCAAAATAGCCAGTGATTTTTTATTTTGGGATTTACATATCAGTTTTCCATTCTTTAACTTCATTAGCACATTTTCATAGTTTTAGAAGTGCACTAGCCTTTGAGAAAGTAAAAGTGAAATCCTTGTATATTGGCTGGCAATGGCTTTATCACATAATTTTGATACTTAATCGTCGGTTCTATCATATGGCAATGCATAAGAAGCAAAAGATATGAGACATAAAATTTCCTTTATGTGCTTCCTTATGACGCTGATATTCCATGTATTAAGCTGTATGACGGTATATTTTTCTTTGTTACATCAATGCCTCTGGTCTTGTAAACATCTTAACAATTTCTTGCAGCAGCCAAACTAAAGCTTCATGGATGATCTTACTGTTCAGCCACTGATCAAGTAGCTTAAGAGCTTGGCTGCATTTACACAAAAAAATTACGTAGCCCATCAAATGACGCTGCTGAATTTGCAATTGGATTTTTAGCATGCAAATGAGAGTAGCGGCCATTGAGATATATACATAGTTATGTTTGGCATGATAACTGCATAGGAACGCCTTGATATTGAAAAAGAAAGGTGCCCAACTCCATCAAATGAGGCAGGCATCCACTTTTGTGATACTACAGTATACAAACTACATATATAATATTAGGTTTTGCGGAGTTAAAAATCTTTGTTTTTGGTGACAAGGTCCTCTAATGGCATCTCCCTCCTTGTCCTCCCTAAGTGTGTCCTGAGCTGTAAATTAAGAAACCATCTATTTATATATATATTTATAGCAATAACCATATAGAAATTGTTGTAAGACAAAATTACATCTATGAATTGAATTCATCTGTA
>CAOJBK011431489.1:0-10958 GCA_948294925.1 Codiaeum variegatum | reverse complement strand
TATTAATACAACTTCTCTTGATTTACTTCTTAGTTTTTGTGTTTATTTTCTCTCATTTTTACTTATCGTTTATGGTGTTCTTCATGTGATTCGCTTGGTATTTTGTTGAAATTACTTTAATTAGTTAATCTTGACTCACATTTTTTTACCTTGTTAAGCTTTATTATTTTCCTTTGGAGATTTATGGCTATGTAGGGCTACACTTAGTGCTTCGGCTCGTTGAGGCCTAGGTGCCCCTCTGGAGGGTGTTTTGCCAATCAAGTTGGGCTTAGTGTCTCAGCTCATTAAGGTCTTGGTGCTCCCTTAGAGAGTCTTTTGCCAGTCATATTGGGCTTAGTGCCTCTGCTCATTGAGGTATTGATGCTCCCCTTGGAGGGTTTTTTGTTAACTAAGCTGGCCTTAGTGCCTCAGCTCATTGAGGTCTTGGTGCCCCCTTAGAGGGTTTTTTTCCAGTCAAGCTGGGCTTAGTGCCTTGCCTCATTGTGGTCTTCATGCTCCCCCCGCCTTCCCTCCCCCCCCCCCCCCGGAAGGTCTTTCACAAGTCAAACTAGGCTTAATGCCTCAACTCATTATGGTCTTGGTGCCCCCCTTGGTGGGTCTTTTGCCAGTCAAGATGGGCTTAGTACCTCGACTCATTGAGGTCTTATTGCCCCCTTTGAAGGTTCTTTCACCAGTCAAGCTAGGCTTGGTGCCTCTACTCATTGAGGTCTTAGTGCCCCCCTTGGATGGTCTTTCACCAGTTAACTTGGGCTTATATTCACTTTCTCATAAGTTGGCAAGGAAAAGAGTGCTTTTCATTTAATTTTATGAGTAGTATAGTTTCAGGTGCTGTACATTCCTTGTGCGAGGCACTTCCTTATTTTTTAGGGTTTGTAGTTTGTATATTGTTGGACCAATGAGTTGTTCAACAATGAATGAGCCTTCCCAATCTGGAGCTAACTTTCCAGTTCCTTCCCTTTTTCATGTGGTCTCCAGGCTTTTCATCACAAGATCCCCTATTTGGAATACTCTGCTCCTCACCTTTTGGTTGAAGCAATTGGCAACCTTATTTTTGTCAGTTGCTATTCTTATTGAGACTTGCTCTCCCAGCTCATCTAGCAGGTCTAAGTCAATCCTTCTGGTCTTCTTATTTTCTTCATCATCATAGTAATGGACCCTTCCACTGGGCATTCCCACATCTACTGGGAGGACTGCTTCAGTTCCGAAGGAGAGAGCAAAAGGTGTCATGCTTGTTGGTTCTCTTGGGGTGGTTTTTTAGGCCCACAACACATGATATAGCTCTTCCAACAAATTTCTTTTGCACCCTTCGAGTGTTCACTTCAGCCCTTGAAGGATAGTTTGGTTGGTGACCTCGGTTTACCCATTTAACTGAGGGTGGAAAACAGAGGAGAAATGTTGTTTTATGTTAAGACCCTTTCATTTTTGCATTGTCTAACTGCTTTCCATTGTCACTAACTATCTGGTGGGGCACTACAAACCTGCAAACAATGTTTTTCCATAGAAACTTCACAACATTCTCACTTGTGATGGTTTCCAGGGCTTCAGCCTCAACCCATTTGGTGAAGTATTCTACTACTACCAGAAGGAACTTCTTCTGTCTTGTAGTCACTAGGAAGGGCCCAACTATGTCTGTCCCCATTTGGCGAAGAGCCATGGACCATGGTTTGGTATCTGCTCTGCTGCTGAAACTTTGCTTATATTAGCAAACGTTTGGCATGTCTGGCATCTTCTGATCAACTTCATTTCATCTTCCTTCATGGTTAGACAAAAATACCCATGTCTAATGGCCTTTACTACAAAGGCTTTTCCTCCTATGTGTATCCTGCATACACCCTCATGTATTTCTATTAGCACATATTCGGCTTCGGTAGGAGTTAGACATCTAAGCCATGGTAGAGAGAAGGCTTGCTTGTAGAGAATCCCATTGTGTATAGAGAAGTATGAGCTCTTCCATTTGATCTTTTTAGCTAGCTTTGGGTCTTTGAGGAGCTTGCCTTCTTCTAATTAATCCTTAATTGGGTCCATCCAATAGGGTTCTGACTCCATTACCATTAAAACTTCAGGCTCTTCTGCGCTGATAAGTGAGAACCCTCAATAACACTTTGTTTGGAATATCTGTAGGGTGAGCTGCTGCAAGCTTACTGAGGTTGTTTGCCTTACTATTTTCCCCTCGAGGAATCTTTCTGAACTCTATCTCTATGTGTCTTTCCTTCATCTTTTTTAGTTGCGAGTCTATTTTCTCTAAGTACTTGACCATGTTTAGATGCCTGACCATGTTTAGATGCCTATCTATATATAGTCCTTCCACATGCCCCAATGCTAGCTTTGAATCACTGCAGATGTGTAATACCTCCACATGTAAGTGTTTGGCCACTAAGAGGCCTTAGAGAAGAGCTTCATATTTGGATGTGTTGTTTGTGGTGTTGAACTCAAGTTTCAAGGTGAACTCTATCAACACTCCACTTTCATTCTTCAAAATCACTCTGGCTCTGCTGACTCCTCTTCTACTGACTCGATGCACATATAGCTCCCAGTTGACCTTTGGGGGTATCCCTTTGAGTTCACTGCTCGACTCTCCTCCTATCAGTGTATCTGGTAGGAATGAGCATTTTGAGATAAAATCTGCTAAGGCTTGGGCTTTAATAGTTGACCAAGGCCTGTATTCTAGGCCATATTCTCCAACTCTATTACCCAAAACAACATTCTTCCTAAGAGTCCGGGCTTGTGTAAGACTTTTTATAAGGGCTTGTCTATGACCGCCACTCCTTGATGCATTTCTAGATACACTTTGAACTTTCTGTAGGAGAGTACCAAAGAATACACTAGCTTTTCTAAGGGACTATAATTCAATTCTGCCCTTTATAAGACCTTACTAAAATAGTACACTATTTTCTACAATCCTTCCTCCTTTCGTACTAGCACCGAACTGACTGCATAAGGCAAAACTGAGAGGTATACTAGGAGCTCCTCACCCTGGAGGGGTTTACTCAGCACTTTCTTTGAAGCTAGGAAGGCTTTTAAGTCATCCATCATCTGTTGATAATCGCCTGTCCATTCAAAAGATGCACTCTTCCTTAGCTTCTTAAAGAAGGGAACATATTTCTTCCCAGACTTAGACATAAATCTATTTAAGGCCACAAGTTTTCCTGTGAGCTTTTATACTTCTTGCACGTGGGGACTCTTCTCTAGTATAGCTTAGACCTTGTCCAGGTTCAGCTCAATACTCCTTTCATTGACCAAGTAGCCTAAGAATTTTCCTCAATGGATGAAGAAAGTACACTTCTCCAGGTTCAATTTCATCCCATAGGTATTAATCACTTTGAACAGTTCCTTCAAGTTTGCAACATGTTGTTGAAAGCTCATACTCTTCACCACCATGTCATCCACATAGGCTTTTAAGTTTCTACCTAGCTACTTCTTAAACACTTTGTTGACTAGCCTCTGGTATGTTGCCCCAGCATTCTTCATCCAAAAAAGCATGGAAATGTAATAGTAGGTTCCCTTCTCTATAATGAATGAGGTCTTTTCCTCATCTTCCTCATCCATCTGAATCTGATGGTAGCCTTGTTTTGCATCCAACAGTGAGAGATTTATGTATCCTGTTGTCGAATCCACCAACTTGTCTATCATAGGTAGTGGATACGAATCCTTGGGGCATGCCTTGTTCAGGTTAGTAAAGTCCACACACATTCGATAAATACCATTTGCTTTCTTGGCTAGCACCACATTAGCTAGCTGGTCTGGGTATAACACCTCTCTGACAAGACTTACCTTGGTTATTTTCTCCACTTCCCCATTAATGACCACTTGCCTCTTAGCTCTGAAGCATCTATTCTTCTGCTTGATAGGCTTGCTCATAGGATCCATATGGATTTTGTGCATGATAACCTCTGGATTTATCTTCGGCATGTCTGAAGAGACCCATGTGAAGGTCTGGGAACTGCTTGCTAAGAACTCTTTTCCTGAACTCTTTTCTTCCTAAACCAGGGTGGCATTGATCTGCAAGGTTCAGTCATCCTCAGCAATTTTAAATGCTTCTAGCTCCTGCATAGATTCTCCTTTGGTTTCTCCTTGAACTCTTTATGGGGCTGCTTCTATCATGTTCACTTCTTCCAACTCGAGGGACATTGCTTTTCTCTTCCTCACTATCTGCATGGTTACTTTTGGGACCACATCCCCATAGACATGGAAGTTGGTGCCATCATGGAAGGGTATGGTTAGCCTACATCTTCAGATACTCACTAATTCATCTAAGTCTTATAGTAGTGGCCTTCCCAATATCATATTGTAAGACATGGCCAATTTGGTGACAACAAATATTGCTATGACTGCTACAGCGTTCGAGACCTTTCCCATTGTCACTGGCAATTCAATAGTGCTCACTGCTGGTAAGATAGCTTTATCTAGGGTTTGAACTAGGATTTCTAAAGGCTGAATCTTCGACTCTTCTATGCCCATCTGAGTGGAGGCTTCCCAGGATAGCAGGTTCATCGAACTACCTGTATCCATAAAGATTCGACGGACTCTGAAGTTGGCTACCTCTTCCATGATTACCATCGCTTCGGCGGACTCTGAAGTTGGATACCACTGCCATGATTACCATTGCTTCGGCTTTTCTGGTGGATCTACAAGTCGAATCTCCTATTAATTGTTGAGATCCATTGCAGATGATGAACTTAGCAGGCTGATGGGTTTGCATTGCCTCCTTCCCCTTCCTTTTTCTCATCATGATATCTTACAGGCCTCTTGTGAGGCAATGTATGTCTTCTGCTACCCCATCTTTTATAGGAAGCGCTTGTGTCTGATTGGTTGGGCCTGCCTGATCTGCCTTCTTTATATAGCTCCTCAAATATCCCTACTAGATCAACCTCTCAATCTCTTCCAAGAGTGAGTGACATTTATCTGTGGTATGCTTATGGGTGTTGTGAAATATGCACCACTGTGACATGTCTCTTTTGTCTGGATCTTTATTAATGGGCTTAGGCTTTCTTCATATCTCTTTATCCTGGAAAGCTGCGAATACCACCTCCGCTCAAGCATTCAGCGAGGTGAATTTAGATGGGTCAAAACTTTCCCTTTGGGGTGTTTCTGCCTGCCTTGGCTGAGAGCCTTACTTCAGACTCGATCTTCCACATCCCAAAGGGGTATCTTCCTTCCTTCCCTTCTTCTGAGATGAACCTCCTTATTCTAGTCTCCTCTTTTTGTAAAATCTGCTCTCTCTAAAGGCATCATCCTACTTGATGTACTCCTCCGCCATGGACATGGCCTCATTCAATGTGTTAGGGCATCCCCGAACCAATGCCTTGAAGTAATCTTGATGAGTTATGCATTTTTGGAGGGCTTCGATAGCTCGGGGTTCATCTATGTCAGTTACCTTCAAAGTCTCCCTATTAAACCTCATAATGAAATCTATAAATGATTCCTCTAGACCCTACTCAACCTACTCCAAAGCTAGTGTGGGTGTAGGGATTGGAATGCTGGCAGAGCAGCTCTTCAAAAACTAGCTCACCATACTCCAAAATGAGTCTATGCTCCCCTCTGGCAATCCATCCTACCATTTCACCGCTTCTCCCTCTAATGTTCTCCAGAAGGCTCGACAAAGTTCCTCTTCTTTAGTAGTTTGAAACTCCACTAAATGTTTGTACTCTAACAAATGAGCCTTCGGGTCTTGGCTTCCATCATACTTTGTCATTTGGGGCTGTTTGAATTTTTCAAGCATTTGGAATTCTTCAATTCTCTTGGTGAATGAGGATTTTATGTTGAGGGAGAGGTCTCTTCTGTGACTAGGCCTAATACCTGCCATTTCTTCCCAACCTCTTCTCACTTCATCTCTCAGAACAATCCTCCAACCTTGATGGCTTGAGGCTTTCTAGTCCTTGTCTTCTCCTCTTCTGTGTTCATGCCTATGAGAGTGCCTTCGCCTACTCTCTGAGGCTCTATGGGATCGACTCCTTCGATCATCATTCCTTCTGCTATGTCTGGCTTCACTAGCTGTAAGCCTATCCCCCATTCCTTCTCTATGATCATTTCTCCCTTTCCTACCTTCACCTTCCACCTTGTCTCTACCTTCAGGCACTTCTATTACTGACCTGAACCTTCCTCCTCCTTTTGTGGGTTTACCAGGTGGTACTACACCTGCCTTTACTCCAGTATGGGTGTTGAAATTTAGTCTTCTACTTGCTGCTAATGAGTCATTGTTTGTTGGATGGGTGGATTAGATGTTTGAGTTTGTTGGAGCTGTGGGATCAATGGTACAAGGTTAGTGACTATTCCTTATAGAGTGGTAAAAAGTTCTGGAGTGACTGAGGGTAGTGGGGATTTTGGAGCAAGAATTGAGGTGCTAGGCATTTGAGCTTGCCCCATTATGGTTTGAAGAGCATGTAGAGAAGTGGCTAAGTTACCCCAGGCTACTGAAGCAGGAGTTGTGGGTGTGTTTACAGGTTGGATTCTGCTATTAGGTGGTGGTAGGCTGTCACCATCTCTGTTGTGGGTTTCATTGTGGGTAGATTCCATATTAGAGAGCTTTTCAAGTATGGATTTTAGGAGATAGAAGTGAGATGGAAAAAGAAAGAACTATCAATGTGATAATTCTCAAAGAAAGAAGAGAATAAGAGTGAGAACTAGGCGTTCCCACAGACGACGCCAATTGGTGGAGGTCGGTTTCCTCCAAGGTTGTAATATGAGTTTCTCGTTGGGATTAAGCTAACTTGTACATAGGAAATAGTCAGGAGTGGCCGGACAGGTGTCCGAAGTAAACCCACCGATACTTAAGCTAGACTGAGAGTAAACAGAAAAAAAGAAGCTCTTTAAGTTATGGAGGGAAAAGTTACCTTATGTGAGGTGCTTAAAGATATTTGTAAGGAACAAATCACTGTGGCTGATACAGATATCAACGTTGAGTAGGTGGGAAAGTATCCAGGATGTAATAGTGATTTGACTTGGGTTGGTGAGTGTCAGAACTAGACATCTCCATCAAGAGTCCAAACCTTTGGGGTTAGTGTAATAGAGCTAATGAGGGTTTAGGGTTTCAGAGGGATAGTTAACATAAGCCTTACTTCTGGTAGGCTCTGATCCATAATAATTCGAACCCATATCAATATCAATTTCATGGAAGAAATGGAATGTGAAATAGGGTGTATCCTCGACATTAAAAGTCATTCCTTTTATCGGTTGTCTCAAATTAGACATAGTAGATTGTATAGTAATGATGTTGATAGAGCAAGAACTAATAAACTTTCTCAATAAACAAAACTTAAAATTAAAATTGTTCTCTTGAAGTGATCCATTAATCGTGTCCGATTGTATACCTTCTATAGTCAATAAAAGTTCAATTTTATCAATAATAGTAGTGAGATCATTGTTAGTTGTAGAAAGAAGAAATAGAGGAAGAAAACAAAAGAAAAATATGAAAGTAAAGAAGGTTTATGTGAAAAATCTTATGGAAAGGAAAGGGTCTCAAAAGAGAAAGCCTTGATAGTCTATGTTTTTGGAACATTGATTAACATGTGATGACTTGAAGATCTGTCATCTTTGGTTTAGACCATGAATTTAACCTACTCAGTATTCTCTCTTTAGATTACATAATTTTTTGAGATTAATTCCAATTACTATCAATAATGTTTGATAAAATTTGTGATATTGATTTATTTGGAAATTATTGAGTTGAGATTGAAGTGATAATAATGATTTGTCTCATGCATGGATAAAAGGTTAGAACTAACTAATTAGGCATGAAGTCCAAAGCATTATATAACAAGGTATAAGTTTGTATTTTTTTTTTCCGATGTAGGATTGTCAAGTGGCAACCAAATGAACAAACTTGACTCAAAGCCCATCAAGTGAATATATTTGAGAGCTCGAATGGATGATAGATTGAAAATCTAGTGGGTAATTATATTTTAAAGCCCATCTAGATGAATCGAATTGAAGAACCCGATGACAATTGATGTATTTGATGGGTTGAATCCCAATCTTTTTCTTAGGTTTGATCTTTTTAGATTTTGATACTATGTGAGAATTTATGATATTGATTGATTTGGAAATAATTGAGTTGAGATTGAAGTGGTGATAATGAATTGGCTCATGCATGACTAAAAAGTTAGAACTAACCAATTAGGCATGAAGTTTAAAACATTGTATACCAAGGTGTAAGTTTGTATTTTTTTTCCGATGTGAGATTTGTATTTTTTTTTCTAATGTGCGATTGAATGTCCTAACTAAATACCATTAAAATTTTTTTATGTAACAAAAAATTTTAATTTTTGGTATTTATAGTCCACATGCTTAATTTCTAAAAGAGAAAAAAAAAGTTGTTTGACTGAGTACATTGATCACAAAGTCTTTTGATTATTTTTATATGGGTCACCATAGGTCAACAATTACTCGAAATAAGAATTTTTTTATAGTTTTTATATTAATAAGCAAGAAACAATATATTTTTGTGTTGTAACTTTTTGATATTTGAATCTAATTACAGAAATAAAATGCAAGAAATAAATATACCACTAGTAGAAACCATTGGGAGGTTTGTACATAGGTCAATCAACCATCAACTCGCTCTGAGGGGGATTTGATGCTTCGAAAAATAACTACCTTCGTCTGGATGTAGTCCGAGATTCGTCACCTTACTCAAGCAAGGTTTGATATATAGGGCAATGACCATCAACTGGAGGATGAGGTATAGACAGTTGTTTTCATTACTTGAGGGTTTAGCTTTAGATTGTGAGATTTGGATTCTTATGCTTGTTTAGGTATGTGGTATCAGATGATCCTTTGGAATTTGAACGATCTCCTATTTATAGCATTTTCTAAGGGCACTTTCAGCCAAAGGACTTTTGAGGCGGTGGCACTTTCCTTATTGGGCCACGTATTATATGAATTTCTAACCCATAATTACCACATTATCTGTCATTTAACATAATGAATCTGCTTATATTGTCCTAACCAAATTCGCCCTAATAAATCGGTGTAAACTTAAGTTAAGAGATATATTTATGATAAAATTATCTTCTTTTTTTTTTAATTATGAGAATTTGTCTAACTTCCAAATATACGATGACTTTCAAAATTTTGAATTTATGCATTCATATTTTCAAATGGTTTAAATCTATTATAATTAAAATTGGTGAAGAAGATACCACATAGCGCTCTTTTATTTTTCCAACATACCACATTACACTTTACTCTTTTTATTGTAAAAAGAGATGATATAACATGTATCGTCCACATATGCTACAGTGAGAGGCGGATATATGTTAATGAAATGGGGTTTATAGATCCTTTATTTAAAAAATATCTCTCTCATACAATTTAATTATTAAACCTCTTTTTTTAATTAGATAAAGTCCATATAATTTAATAATTGAATTCTTTTTTTTATATTTTCTATTATTTATAATATATATTTAAATAAATTTTAAAAATATTAAAAATAATCATTTTACATAATAAATATTTACTGTTTAAAATATATACTCATTAAATTTTATACTTTTAAAATTAATAAATTATACATATATAATAAAAAATTAATTATTTCATGGCATGGGTATTATATAATTTTACAAAATTTTAAAGATTATAGCATATTAGAAAGTTAACTATTTTATTTTGTTATAAAAATATGGTTTAAGCTTTATTTATTGTGGAAAAATATTGTTCCTTGGTTAATATTTTTCTTCAACTCAAAGTAATTGCCTCCGTAATGATTATCATGACTATGCATTAGTTGAGAGTTGATTCCAGAAATGAAGATTAACAGTAGATTATTGAAAGAATAATTAAATTAAAAAATAAAAATAAAAAGTTGTGGAAATTTGTCACGTTGTGGCCGCCGACAACGAGGTGGGCGCTGCTTTCAGTTGACTCACTTTGCATCTTCCTAGGATTGATAATTGTGCGGATTATGTAACTCCTCCCGTATCATATCTCTCATCTCATAATTCGTTCACATTCCATAATTTATCTGATTATTTATTTTATGCTTTATTTCTGCCTCGTATAAAAAATTTTCATCCCGTCCCGTCCCATTCAAATATTTTATAAAATAAATGATAAAAAAAAATTTATAAAATATATTAATTTATAATATATAAATATAATTTTTTAATATTTATTTATATAAATATATAATTTTAATTAAATAATAAGAATAATAATTAATATAAAAATATAAATATAAATTAAATATATTTATTTTTATATATAAATATTAAATAAGAGCAGATTGAACAAATATTATTTATATCTCGTTATTTTTTATATCGAGTTAACTCGTAATTCGTAATCCGGTCAACCGTTGACTAATCCATCCTATTCAAATTGAGTCAAATCAAGTCACCGCAGGTTCGAATTAAATTGTCATCTCTACTCCTTCCCCGCATTTTTCTACTTTCCATTTTTCCATCACATGTTAGAAATTGTTTTTTCCTATTTTCATAATTTTTAAAAAAATTTTAGATTATAAATAAGTTTTATTTAGTTTTTTGAACACAATAATTAAGTCATATTATTCCAAAAATAATTATTAAGATTTGAAATTATTTATTATCGGCTTGTTTAGTTTGGCTTATTGCATTTATCTATTTAATATAACTTTGATCCGTATAATAATTATTATGTTTAATAATTAAATATTTAGTTGTTTAATATTCAAAATATAAAGAATATATCTGTCTTTCAAGTTCATGTATTTAAAGGACAATGCAATTTTTTTTCCCAACAAGAGAATTTAATATACAAATAAAATAATTAAATAAATTTCTTTTTTAAGCAATTATTAAATAAATCAGTAATATGTATTAAAATTTTATTTTTAAATTATTCTACGGTCTATTTTCTTCTGTGTCACGTATAGTGTTCTAAATTGACTTGAGTTGGATTAATTGAAGTGAGAAGAAGAGATGCCTTTAATCTAACAATTTAATTTTAATATATGAGATTATCAATTAAATCAATTG
>CAOJBK011431193.1:0-12138 GCA_948294925.1 Codiaeum variegatum | reverse complement strand
CATCAAATCCAGTCTATCATGAATGAACTAAGCATATAGAAGTTGATTGCCATTCTATTCGAGAAGCTTTTGATAGACAACAAATTTCTTTGCCTCATGTCTCTAGTACTTTACAAGTAGCTGACATCTTCACAAAGTCATTACCTAGGCAACGATATGAGTTCTTAGTGAGCAAATTGTTACTGGTTTCTTCCCCAGCATCACTTTGAGGGAGGATGTCAATGTTATACTGAAAATTAGGGATTTGATTTACCTTATTTTAGGCAATAAATATTGCTTAGTTATATGTTTGATTCTTGTAATTAGTAGGTACTTAGAATCGAGGATTTGATTCTTGTAATTAGTAGGTGCTTAGAATCAGGGATTTGATTCTTGTAATTAAGACTTGAGGTGTATAATGAGAAAGGATCACAAAGGAAAGGGCAAGCTTTTCCAAATCAGTCTTATCTTTGTCAAAGACTATAATCATACTTCTAAATTGCTGATGGAACAAAATTCTATGATGAAAATATCAACCAATATAAACATGGTTAAATCAACACCCTTTGCATGTGCAGTAAAGAGAGTGACTATGCCTAAAGGGTAATTTATTGCTTCTATTTTGAATTTATCAAATGCAACAACTGTGAAATCCTAGTTAAAGGGCCTCTTCACAACAACCACCTATAAGTTTAAAAACATTTAACAAGCCATAAGTCAGAACATGAATTCTTTTATACCTCAAAGGTAGTAATAACAATGATAATAGGTAACAACTCTGTTTTAGGGGAAGAATGATAAAACACTCAAAATCATTAATCATAAAGGTATATCCATTCCTAGAAGGGAGGATATGAAGTAACTACCAATCTAAAATAACTATCAACTAGAGCTGGTTGCCGCTGCTTTGTATTTGTTAGCAGTGTATGCCATAGAGCTTACCCTCAGCATGTGAATGTAAATGAAAATCTTAACTGGCTTTAATGGTTCCTTCATCACTAGCTGAATTGGCACATTCTACATGTGGAAAGTGTCATCCTCCTCTGTGGAGGAAGATCCATCAGAGGAAGGAGAGTCTTCAAGCTGTGTATGGACCTCTCCTTCTCTCGAATCAACTGTTTTCCAAAAGCAAAGAAAATCACAAAGACATTCCTTAAGGCAATAATAGTTTACAAAATTGAAATCATGAGGAAATAAAAAAACACTTATCGAAACTAGTAGCTGGTTCTGAGCCCCTTTCCTCAGACTCTTCAGAGCTGTCCACATCATTCACAATCATAATATCCGAATGCTTCATTTTTTTTATGGTGTTGGTGCCACCTTTCTTCTTAAAGAAGATCGAGGAGCTGATGTGGCCTTAGTTGCTTTTTACTCTATTTTTCATCTTATGAGGAACCAAAGCATGCTTCCCTTTGCTGGAACTGGAAGCTGAGGCATTTCCCTTATTGATAGTAGCTTTCTTCTTCTTCTCCTCAGGTGCCTTTGAGGCAACAAATTCAATGTTATCATCTTCTTCTGCTAACACAAAATAAAACAATAACTAATGCTAAGAGGAAGACAAGTAGAAGAAAATTAAAGCAAAGTAAAAATCTTTACCTGGTGATCTCAGTATTGACTCCACAAGTATGTGATGATGAGTATTCCACCAATGAATATAATTTTCTTCATCTTGCTTTCCCACAACAGTCACATGGAAAGCAAGCTTAAGCAATACAGGCTCAATGTTGACTATATCATCCCCAGAGCACTCTAGTGGATCTATGCCATACAAAGGGATGATAGAAGCATTAATATCATTATAAGGAAGAATAGTGGAAAGACCAAACTGGTGACTGCAAAGAAAAGGCATGTAAAACTGAAAGCCTAATGGAGTGCAGGACATGCCTCCCTGAGGGCTGAAAACATTCTTAGCCCCAGTGATCAATGATTTTGCTGAAGTGGCTCTGCAAAACATCTATTTTTGAATCACATCTTTGTAAGGAACAAAGAATTCTAGCCATTTGGGCCCATTATAACAATCTCTGAATGGGCATAGTTTCTTTTTCTCTCTTTGCTCCAGGATAAGGAAAAAAGATTTCATTTCTTCTGCTTCCCAATAACTCTCTTACCTCAACAAATCTACTCCAATATCAGAAACAAAAAAGGAGATGAGGAAGTAAAATCACCTAACTCTGGGAAGTATACCAGCAACCAACACTAGAGGATCCACGTACTCCCATTCATGAACTTCACTGGATTTTCACCAACACATCGTCTCATATGGGAATATAGATTGCCTAAGAGGATAGTCCCAAGTGCATAATGGTCATCATGATCTAGTTCCTACACTAAAGGAACATACTTAACACTAAGCCTCCCTGAGGTAGGGCAAAAAAATGTGTTTGCATAACAATACCCACATGAAAGCTACATGTTCCTCAAAGTCAGGAGCATCCTCTTTATCGACATAAGAAGATATAGTACTATCGTATGAATCAAAGCTCCTAGAATTAAAATTCACTTCAGGGAATCACTTATCATCGACCAAACACACAATATCTCTACCAATAATAGGAAACCTAGTGATGGAGAAAACATCAAGCATGGTAATAGTCATATGTCCAAATGAAAAGATGAAGGTATTACTGCTTGGTGCCCAAAATCTCAGAGATGCAGGAATAATTTTGGGCATATAAATTACCTCTCGGATGGTCAGCTCAATAAACTGAGAAATGCCTAGTTAATCCCATTTTTCTCCATAATGTTCCTTCAGCCGTTTATCCATCTTCCCCATTTGGAGTTCAGTTTTTCCCATGATTTCTTAGCAGTAAGGGTCTGTATCTTGGACAAATAAACCATCTCATATGAGATCCCGAGATAGGGAAGATAAGAATTTCCACTAGGAAGTGGCTTGGCCGGAGAAGAGGTTAATCTATGGTTTGATTGCCTTTGCCTGTGTAAGAAAACCCCCTGGGGAAATAGAAAATTTAAGAGTCAGTAAAGAAAAATCTCTGAGGAAGTTGGTAAAAAATAGTTAGAAATACTTGCTTGATGTCTAAAATGCTAGGGCATTCCTCAATCTCTATGCCCTTTACAATTTCTATTCTTATTTCCCGTGGAAAATGAACCTGAGCATACGAATGGCTAAAAGGGATAATTTATTTCTTGAAATAATGTTTACATCAAATTTGTCAAGAAGTTCATCAGACGGTTTGGCAGGAGGAGGGGGAGGCAATGAAGAGACATGTTCAAAGGAAAAATATGAGTTAGAATTGTACTTTCAAATTAGCAATCTGAATTTCAAAGTTGAAAACTCACCGGCCGAATGTTTTCTTTCACCTTGGAACTGCTAGCACCATTGGAGATCATATTTTCTGAAAATAAAAAAAATGGATGTCAAAAATTCAAATTCATATGCATTGTGATTTGAACAATTGCTTTATGGAAAAAATACATAGATGGATAAAATTTGGAAAATCATACTAAATTTCCTAGGAAACATTAATTTCAAACATTATTTGTCACATAAATATCAAATGCATCAGGACAATTTAGTGTGTTCGTGGTTATATTGACTGCATGTTGAAGCTACATAAAATATGGTATGGTTATGTGATACTATTGTGGTTTAATTGTCAAAAGTAAATTATCTAGGGAATTAGTTATGGAGTTGTTAATTCATAATATTTAAACCAGTTCATCATAAAAAAAAATTGAAAATCTAACATTTTGGCCTAAGGAAGCATCAATTACAGTTCAAATTTCAAGAACTTCCTTAAGCACAAAATTGAGTTTTAAAAATATTTTCCTGAGGAAACTTGTTCATTAAAGTTCATTTTAATTATTTATATCAAATTAATAGCAAAAATTTGACAAGCATCAATGAAAAGTAAACTTGTAAAATTCAAGTAACAAACAGTACCGTCAATGTTCCGAGGAACCCAAATTTTCAGCTTAAATCAGTTCAGATTATTTTTCCTTGGGAATTTAAGATTTTCAAATCAATTTTAGCGTCAAATTAATATATTTTTTTTGTGTCTCAGTAAAAACTAAAGTGACAGCAAACAGACCGAAAAATTGTTTTGCTGAGGAATTTAAGAAAAACAACATTGCAGTATATCCGTTCAACCAATTCAAGGCAAATTTCTCTAAGGAAATCAAACTTTCTAAACTCATTTAAGCATCAAATTACTAAAATTCAAACAATCCTCAAGGGAAAAGCAACAGAATTCAACAGAATCATCACATTTCAAGCAAATTCCTCAATAAAATCAACAAATCCCCAAGAGCAATAATTAGAAAGAAATTCAAAAAAATAGAATTTTTACCTTTGAATTTTCTTGAATATGCTTGGGAATAATCTCTATTTAGAGTTTGGAGTCTAAGCTTGATACAAAATTGTCTAAAGTTCAAGATGTGGAACCATCCCCAACACCCCAAATCTGTTTCTACTGTATTGTTGTTTCAGGTACCACCTATTCCTACTATGGCGATTGAATGGTGGTGCTTCGAAGAGGAAGATGGTGGGTGGTGTTCCGGGCTCGTTCCCTTGTAGGCAAAAAAGCACGTGATGTAGCCCAGGCTCGTTGCATTCTCACGGGGACTGCCTACTATCATTCTCGTTTGCTACAGCTACCGTTCGCGCAGTCGAGCTGCGGTGGACTGAGTCCCGTCACGCTGGGCTGCTCCTTCTCACGCACCTAGCTGCAACTTCTCAAGCACTTTGCTGCTATCGAGCTGCTCCTGCTCGCATGTAATGTCGTGCTGAGTCTATTGGCTCGCACTAGCAATTCGGTCGATATGCTGGCCTTGTGCGTCGCCTCCACCCGCTACTGCTGCTGGTTATTGACATCGATGTCAGTGCTTGGGACAACTCCGGTAGAATTTTGAGGAGGAGAAGAAAGAGTTTGTGTTTGGTATTTTTGAGAAATTGAATGAAAGGAAGGAGAAAAACAAAGGGGAAAAGGGAATTTTGGGAAAAATTGAGAAAAATTAGGAAGTAATGGGTTTATTTTAGGAAGGAAATTTACTAGTTGATTTTCAAAAATGGAAGATTTTGTGGAGTTGAGAGGAATTAATGGAACTTCCATTTTTTAGAATCAAAATTTATTGGAGATTTGAATTTTGAATATGAACTAGGATTTAAAGAATTATTTTTTGAAAAGAGTTTAGTGGTGTTTTTATTTGAGGAACTTGGGGAATAAAATTTTGAACCCCACAAAATTCATTCTTTTAAATGCTCTTCTTGATTCAAATGTTTTTGGTGATTACGTTCCCATTCTTCGTAGATCTGTTTATCGTCACGAGCCATGATTTCTTGGTGATTTAGGTTGTAGGTCACTTTGGGTCTCACCATTGGAAATAATTGAATTCTTGGGACTTTTTTTCTACAAGTTATACATGTTATAAGCTTGGGTTAAGCTTACAACATGTGTGGGCATTGTTTGTGCCTAAAAATAAAATTTGGACTTGTAAAAATAAAATAATTAAATTAAATAATTGTTGGTCCAAAATAATTTATTTTGGGTTTAATGGCCCAAATAACTATGTAACCGAACCAAAAGCCCAAGAGATTAGTTAACATCTGATCAACTTTGGAAAATTCTAGATACAAACTCTTGGGGACAAAGCAAAGTAATGCCTGTAACTGAATAATTATGTCTTTCTCAGAGGCTATTGGTGTTCCGTCTTCTGACTAGGAAAGTGGTATAAAATGCAGTAGCAGACACAGTACGAAAAAACATCAACACCAATCAACAAAATCACAATCTAATCAAAGTCAACAACAACAATCAAAACAATTTACTCAACTCAATTTTTCAATTCAAATTCACAGCTTTCGCTTTAAATTTTAGCATTTTCCTCAAGTAGTGTTCTACTTTATTGTTAACATTTTTCCAAGCTTTCCTCAGTATTCTCTTTCATTTATTGTAATTTTCAATTTCCTACAAATCAATGCAATCATGTTTTCACACTTTAATTCCAAGTTTTCTTTTTAATTTACCAAACAAATTGTGGTAAAAGCATTTGGGGATCCACTCTCGTTTGCAAAGAAGTCAGAATTTTAACATTTGAGAAATTTCTCCTCTGGCACGCCCGCAAATCTAAAGATAATGCAACACCTTCATATTTGGATTCAAATAAGGAAACAAAATTAGGCATAAGTTTTCCTTTTGTATTAGCATTATTATATGTATTTTCAAACTTTGACATGTAAGTGGACCTTTTCATTTTTATATATATAATCATTTTATTTTTTTTATTAAATTAGGAGAAAAAAATAAAGAAGATATATAGCATAGAGATAATGAAATAATTTAGAAAAGAACAAATTTACAATCTCATTCCATATAGAAAATAAGATAAATCCTCTCCAATATATATAAGATGCACATAAGAAATTAAAGAAAGAAAATCTTAAAAAGGAAAGCAATTAATTGGTCACCAATGATAACCTTAATTATAGCCTAGATACATAAAATCAAACAATTTAGGAAATAAGAGTTTTTCTTGTCATTGGAGAATTGGTGCATGGTCTGACACTTTGTCATGCAGTTTGTCCTGCATATTGCTGTATATATTCTTCACCCTTTATTAAGCCGAGGCATGGTTTGGCACATGGTTGGGCGCCTTGCCATTCTACTTCTCCACCCTTGTTCAAGTTGGAGGGAATGTAATAATGTACTTCAAGTGTGTTCCATAGACCTTGAAATGGTTTTTCACTAAAGGCATGGTAAAAATGTCTACTAATTAATGTTAAGATCTAACAAACCGAGTGCCAAGTGCCACCTTTTCTCTAAAAAAAGTGATAACCAATGTCTATATGTTTAGATTTAGGATGAAACATAAGATTGACTATCATGTATAGTGCACTTAAATTGTTAGAAAATAATTTAGGTAGCTGATGAAGTTGAATCCCAATATCTTTGAGAAGGAAAGTGATCTAAGTAATTTTAGTTGTAGTTATTGCCAGGGCTCTATACTCTTCGTCGGTACTTGATCTTGAGATGGTGGGTTGCCTTTTCGAAGTCTAGTATATGCAATTGCTTCCAAGAAATATACAATAGCCTAATTTGCTTCTCTTTGTAGTTGGGTAACTTGCCCAATCCACACCACAAAAACCATAAAGATTAAACAAACTTTGCTGAGTTAAGTGAAGTCCAAAATTGATTGTTCCCTTTACATAATATAAAATTAATTTTACACATTTGTAATCTCTAATAGTTTGTTGTTTGATCTTTTGACAAACTTTGCGAAAAGCTTGAATGATATCTGGACGTGTGTGCGTAAGTTATAAGAGAGCTCCCACAAGGCTTCGATAGGTTTTGGCATTAAAATTTTCATTATCCTTGTCCATATTTTGAGTATTTAATGCCATTGGAGTGTTGAAATAAGAACTTTTCTCTAATCTAGCTTTGGTTAATAGATCCTTAGCATATTTTTCTTGAGAAAGAGTGAGTCATGTATTGGTAGATTGAACTTCGAATATGAGGAAATATTGAAGTTGACCAAGATCTTTGATTGCAAACTCTTTTCCTAAGTCATGAACCAACTGATGTATGAGTGTATCACCATTCCATGTTAACACAATATCATCAACATAAATTAATATGAGAATAATAATAGAATTAGGTCTAAATATTCATAAAGAGGAATCAACATTACTATATATAAATCTAAAATGAATTAGAAATTTTGATAATAGAATAAACCAAGCCCTTAGTGCTTGTTTGATTCCATATAAGGACTTATGTAATTAGCACACAAAGTGAGGCAATTATTATCGTTGAAGCCAGAAGGTTGTTCCATGAAGACAATATCTTGTAGCTAACTATAAACAAAAATATTTTTAAAATTCAAATTGTTTTAGAGTCCATTGAGAAGATATGGAAATGACCAGCACAAGATGTATGGTTGTAACTCTAACAAATGGACTGAAAGTTTCATTATAATCAATTCCTTAAACTTGAGTGTAGCCTCATTCTACCAATCTAGCATTATACCGATCTAAGGTTACATCCTGTTTCAATTTTATTTTGAACACCCATTTGGAGCCAATCACATTAGAGTGAAGAGGTCTTGGTACAAGAGTCCAAGTTTTATTTGAATGAAGTGCCAATAATTCCTCCTTCATGGCATTGTGCCAATGAGGAACATCAATAGCTTGTTTCCATGTTTTTGGCTCTTCCATCTCTGTTGAACATATAAGTGTGATAGGATTGTGTTGCTTTCGATCTCTTATCCTTTATGTTTCAGTAGCTAAGTCACGATCTAAATAAGGATTTTGAGCAAGTTGGCATCTTGTTATCATTTTATTATTGCTCATCCATAGTACCAACAGAAGGAAGATTTAGATTAATAACCAAATTTTTAGATATATCCCTAAAACCATTAAAATTAAAAAGAGGGTTAAAATAACTATTAGACTAATTTATTTCATCTTCTTGAGGTTGTACAAATACTGGAGTAGTATGTCTTCAATTTTCAGTAGCTGAAGATTCCATTAAGTTTTGAGGAGAGTCCTGATTTGATTCCTCTTATTGAGAGTGTGCAGGAACTGGTGCATCATGTCTTGCATTTTCACTAGTTCATGATTCCATCATATTTAAAGTAATGTCTTTGACCCTTCCTTCTTCTCCTTTAGTAGCTGATGATTCCACCAAATTTGAAGGTTATTCTTGATCATTTTCTCCTTCATTACCTTATGGTGCATTAGAGAAAATGTTATAGTGTTTTTTCATCACTTTAATGTTTTCAGAATTTTGTATTTTCAGACTTTTAACATTCTTTGGGATGTAAACAAATTCAGAATTTGATATTCTTTCAAATGCCCCCCCTTTAAAGGCTTCTTTTGTAACTTTTTCTCTCTCTCTCTCTTTTTTTCTTATAGCTTTTAATACTTTGTATTATTCTCTGATGCACCATAAGGCAATGAATGAGAAAATATGAAGGTGATTCTTGATCATTTTCTCCTTCAATAGCCATATTTATCCTCTTGAATGCAAATTAAACTAATTCCTACTCTGACACAGTAGTTGAACATTGAGTCTTCATTGATAAAGTTCAGAAGTTTAGTGATTTGACTGAAAAAATTTCTCGGTTATGATCTCCGTGAAAAATGACCTAAAATTTAGTTTTTTTGATGTATTTACCCACCATATCAGATTCTTATACTGATAAAACCAATTAACCATGTCCTTGGTCTTCTTCAACAGGTTGGTCATTCATTTTCCTAGGTGCCTAGTTATAAGGTGCCCTCAGGTTAACTTGGAGCTATTAGGGTAGGGCATTGTATCAGCCTTGCACTTCATTTTATCTTTGATCGTATCCTCTCTTCATGATAAATGGACTTTTCCATATCATTTGTCATTTCAAGTTCCCTAAGGGTGATTCTGAGCTCGAGGTGGCTACCACATTGGACGACAATATCATTGTAATGCCTCTCTTATATATTTGTGAAGTTATTAACCAAGGAACTTAAGTTTTGAATAGTTTGTTGAACCTCATTCTATGCATTATTACTCTCTCATAAATATGTACATCACTTGAGCTAACTCGTTCATCATCCCAGTGTACATATTCGAGTTAGCCTATGCTATTATCACTCTAATGGTCGTGATAATGGACTAGGTCAGTTTCATTAGTCTAGGAGGCACGATTTCTCTAGTATATTCATTTTCTCGGTCTCATGGTCTATTCTCTCATTAGTAATGGTTTTGAGCTAGGATGGAGCACCCCTATGAATTACCATTTCCTATGACTAAGGTTCCTTTATCTCAACATCCTCGGTGAGTGATCAATTAAAGGGTTGTAAATCTTAAAGTTCTTAGTCTTATGAGATTTGGAAGTTTCGCCCATTTTACTCGATTGAAAATTGTCCCATTGTGTACCAAAAAGATGTTTGCACCTAGTCGATTGGAATTGGTCGATTTGAGCTAATATAGTCATTTGGTTGTTTTAAAATGGGTCCTTTGTACAAGATAGGTTGGTGTGTACTAAACAGGAATAAGAAACTTCTTTTTTTTTCTTTTTCTATTACAAAGATTTCTAAACCAAATACTATAATATTTTTGGTATTTTTCTAATTTATGAAGAAAAAGGGACAAGTAGAAGAAATATTCAAAGTTCAAAAGAAAATAAAACTAAAAAAAAAAACCTCTGGAGGGTGACTGACGTCACCATCAAGAACAGATAGAATCCTCTATTCTTTGAATATAGGCTTCACTAGTGGAAATGTAGGTCTTCAACCATCACTCCAAGGATGAAAAAACTATAGTTAAGGCTAGATAGTTCTAAGGTTTCTTGGTATTGCTTTAAATGTTGAAGTTGATGAATCCAGTCCATTTATGGCCTTTATATAGAATCTGGGGCTAGTGGAAAGTGTTTTCCTAAGAAAAGAACTAGACTCGCACTGATTCCCCCTTCATCATACTCCAGTCTTGACCTCAACCCATCTTGGATGGTCTTGAAAAATTTACTTATGCCTTTGGAGATATTTTTAGCCAATATGACTCTTTGGGACAGTGTCAATAGTTTGGAAATCACCAAATGAAATATTTCGACTCTTATTCACCACAAATATGAACAACTCCTACTTTAAAATATTTTTCATTGCTTACAATTTTAGCTATGCCAATTTAATTCTACCCTTATAAGCAAAACTATCATATCTACCCCATGATATGTCAACTCTCAACTCTGACTAGTTCTTTTAGAGCTTTCAATCAAGTATGTGACCTTTTTGTTCACTTTCAATTCTACCCAACTCCAATCATGCTCCAAATTGCACATGCATATGCTTATGTGGTATGATAAAGCAGATAGAGTCTAATTTTTTTGAAACCCTAAGCTCATGAAACAACATCATTTTCATGATTTTACGTAATTATTTTAATTTCTATTCTTTGAAAATACTAGATAGTGCCATATCAAACTAAATGATGTCGTTTTATATTCCAAGTCCTTCCACATCATCATGACACATAGGCAGGAGCATGTGCCATTCGAAGCTTTGTGGAATTTGGATAGAATTGAAAGTGGACAAAAAGGTCATATACTTGACTAAAAGGTTTTTTATAACTAGTAAATTATACATTATTTTCTCTCATGTTCTTGATGCTTTTACTTGTTAAATTGAATTTAATATGTTTTTTCTAGTGTTTTCAGCCATTTCTAAGTAATTAATTTGAATTTCGGACCTCGGAGGAATTACTTCAAGGTTCGGGCTCGAAAGACGAAGAAAATGCTCGAAAATAGAGCAGAAAATCAAGTCCCAGGGCTACCCACGGTCTAGCTCATGGCTTGTGAGCCAGCCCATGAGAAATGATGAAAAAAATGGAGAAATAGTAGCTTCCCACGGTCCCTGCCATGGCCCGTGGGAACTCATTGTCCAATCTGCCAAGCTTTGGTTGGTTTGATCCTATCTCAGTATTTTGATCATAACTCAAACTACAGAACTCCAATTAAGGAAATTCAGGTACCTTTGGAAATCTAAGAGAAATATCTACAACTTTTAAGAATACCACAAAGGCTAATTATTTCATCTAGATATCCAAAATTTTCTCGAAAGTCAGACGTCTGATTCTGGGTACCAATCTAACTTATGCTGACTTAGCAAGAATTGGCCAATCCGTGCTTGCACCTATCTAAACCCTAATGAGCCTTAAAGAACAATAAAAGGGCATCATTAATATTAGAGGCTCAGAGTCTTGGAGGCTCTCTCCCTTGGAGGCTCTGCCTTGGAGACTCTCTCTCTGTGGGAGGCTCTCTCTGGGGGATCTTATCTTGTCTTGGATTTTTCGGTCTAGGATTCACTCATAGCCACCAAAAACCAAGAGTTTGTAGATTAAGGATCAATTAAAAGTGGAGAAACACAATTGGAGGTAAGATTAAACAAGATTATCATTGGAATTCAAGGATTAAACTAGAGTTCATAATGAGTTCTTTGGTTTATTTTCTTTTTCTTTTGATTTCTTATTTTTCCTTTGCTGTTATGAACTAAATTTGTCTAATCTACCTAGATTAGATGAGTATTTTATGTTTTGTATGGATTGATTGACTATTTCACTCAATAAATTTCTAGGGTTTATTCAAGTATTGATTTTGATTTATATTGTGCACTTTTTCATCTTCAATTGCATGCTTGTAGATGAGTGATATTGCCTATTCTTTACTAGAGAT
>CAOJBK011430850.1:0-18099 GCA_948294925.1 Codiaeum variegatum | reverse complement strand
ATGTCAAAGTGTTTTGGCATGGAAATTGTTTTATTAAAAAAAAAAAAAAAAAAACTGAATGGTTACTGTTCACACAGATTGCTGTCCAAATCTGGACAGCATTCTGTCTTCCGCTGCGCGACTCCGTATTCGCCCTTCAATTTATAGATTGAGCTAATGTGTGCCCTTCAAGTTATGAGTCTTTTGAAGGCGATGTTGAAGAAGTTAAGGCTTTAGATGGTTTCCAGCCAAAGAATGACCCTTTTTCAAATTCATATAATCTAAGTTGGAGAAATCATCCCAATTATGGTTGGAGGACCAATAATCAACCACAACGATTTAAACAATAACACTAAGGTGAGTCTTCCAATTTTAGGCAAAGGTTGTCTACTATAGAAACTAGCTTGAATGCCTTTCTTCAAGCTACTTCTAAAGCTTAAAGGGCCACTGATAAAAGGTTGCATTCACTTGAGGCATCAATAAAGAGAATTGAAATTCAAGTTAGCCAAGTGGCCACTCAATTACAAACCAAAGGGGTAAGTTGCCTAGCCAACTTATGCATGCTAAGTCTATTTCTGTCACTCGATAGGATCATGTGAAAAAGAAGAGGCAATGGTAGAGGTTGAGGTTGTCAAGGTTGAGAAAGTGGAAAAGCTGGCTAAGAAAGAGAAGGATTGCATAGAATTAGAATTTCAGCTATCTAAGTATGAACCTCCGATTTCGTTTCCTGCGCGTCTAACGCAAAGACACTTGGACACCCAACTAGGTAAGCTTCTAACTCTTTTACTTAATTGTACATAAATATGCCTTTGGTCAAATCTTTGATGCAGATGCCAAAGTATGTGAAAACATTGGAAGAGTCGCTTGAGAAAAAAGAGAAGTTGGAGGAGGTGTCTATGGTGCAACTATATAAGGAGAGCTCTTGTAATATCACTAAGCTAGCTTAAAGGCTTAACGATCTAGGGTGTTTTACTATTCCTTATCTCTTTGGTAGTTTAAATATTGAAAAAGCGTTAGCTGATTTAGGGACAAATGTTAGTATTATGCCCCTAAAAGTTTTTAAGGCATTAGGTTTAGGCTCCTAAACCTACACAATTCTCTATTGAACTAGCTAATAAATCAATAATTCACCAAAAATGGGTAGTTTAAGATGTGTTGGTTAAGATTGGGAAATTTATTTTTGTAATACTATTCTTATTATTATATTTATAATATTGTCTATTACATTATTTTTAATAGAATTATTTTCTAAAATTAAAAACAATGAAATATACCTTTTTTTTTAACAATGCAATATTTTGAAACATATATTATTTTATTCAAATTGTCGAATCCTAAATTCTATTGAATTTTTCTTTTTTGGTTTTTATTATTGGCTCCATTCTTTGTCTATATGCTTTTTCTTTGCTCTTGTATTCATTGATCATAGAAAAGGATTATAATAGTGCAATATTTTACTCTTAGCGTGTTCAATGTGATTTCTTGCATCAATTGAAAAATATTTATTAAATTAGCATGTGTATAATAATTTTTAATAACTATTTATTTGTAATATAGATTATAAATAATTTTATAACTTACATCATTTTTTCAGCTTTGTTTGGATTTTTGTACCTTCTCCTTTATAGGTCTCCATATTTTTAATGCAACAAATTGAACTATTATTGATCTTTGTACTTGTTGTTGTTGTTGTTGTCATTTTTACATGTTCTATGAGAAGTTTTTTTAACTTTGATCCTTCGCGTAATTTTTGAGCTCATAATATCTGGCAAGTGCATCAACCAATTTTAAAAAAACTTTTAATGTTATAAGGATAATTTATTTGTTCATTTATTGCATTTATTTATTGTAGTGAATATTCTATAATGTTAAAATGAATTACATAATATTTTGTAATGAATTATTCATTGCATTTAGTTATAATTTTTGTTGTAGCTAACTCAATCTTTGATGGAATTTTTGTTAACTGTGTTTGGCTCTTGCTATTTATTACTTGTACTCTTGATGCAATGATGTTTATGCAAACTTGGAAGTGCAAGAAAGAAATTTTGATAAATTTGATTAATTTATATCAGTTTCTAGAAGGATTTTTTCAAAAATTAGTAAAATATTACAAAATCAGCATCACTTATGTATAGATTATTTGTATAGTGAAGTTCTTTATCAATGATATTGCCGAAATTTTCTTGTCTTTCCTTGATGTCTTCCTTCTTCTATATTCTCTTTGCTGCCAAATTCTCCTGAAAATGGAAATTATTTTTTTTGTAAAGATTATTATATATAATATTTTCACGGTTTATTTTGAATTCTAATATATTCAATACTATTTCACATAAATTCATTATATATCTATAATAAAAAAAAAATAAAATATAGTAGTTTAAGATTTTTTTTCTTTTTTTTTTATTGCTGAATTTTGACTAATTATTTACATAATAAAATTGAAAATTAATGTAGTATACTTACAAATGCATTTGTTGAGATGAATACTTTTTTTGGTTGACTAAATCTTCTCATATTTATAAAATTCATGTTCAAGCACCAAATTTGAAGAATTGTATCATGGGGTTCTGAATAAGCATAAAGTGTCTGCATTTGTCCCCAAGTAACCTATATGTCTTTGTATTTGAACATTATTTCACTGTATAGAAAGTAAAACGTTAGTTTTGTGTGTGTGTGTGTGTATCGTATATATATTTTTTTTCTTACTGTCTTATGTGTTGGATGACATATTTCATGAATATGAAGTCTGATATTGGCTTTTCCTTTCCTGAAACATTTGGTAACTTTTGATCATGTAGTGTCCAGAAAGGTGATCTTAAGCATAATGGGAGCTTCTTGTGTTTTCTTATAGGTCTCTGCATCTTTTCTTCTTGTTATACTTCGAATTCTGAGTCTTCTTGTAACCTGCATCAACCAAAGTTTTTGTAATTAATTTATCTTATATGTTAAATGAATAATTATATAATTTATAAATAGTGTACGTACTTCTCAATTGAATCATTTTCATCTAGCTCATTTCTTTCTTTAATTTGATTTGCTGGAGTTGTAACACATTTTTCCATATTGTTTTGTAACTCTTTCATGGTATTGTCTATTATGTTACCCTTAAATTACCTATATGAAACTTCATTATCATGGTATTTGATTTGGAAATTATCTTCTTTTAATTCAGTAGCACTTTCTTGTCTTCCAAACATGTTTGCATCATGAATCACTTTTTGAATGACAACTTCTTGTTCTATTAGCAAAAGTCCCAAAGAAAAAGAATGTGTATCATCTGCTCTTTTAATTGTCAAGTTTCTTGTCAATGTTAATGCATTTTCTATTTCTGCAATTGCATCTAAGAAGATTGGTTCATTAAAGAAGTTTTCATTATCCATATTTAGAGTTGTTTCGATTGGCATTTGCGAATCATATTCATTATTCTTTTTTGCCATTTTTGCTGGATCTTCATTGTCCATTTGTGGATTTTATTTTGCAAGTTCACTCTTCTCTTGTGTTTTTGACATTTCATAAAACATTTTTTATAAAGAGTGCAATGTATTCTTTAATATCTCAATTTTACACTTGAAGCTTCCAACATTTTCAATGACTTCACCAAATTCAATTATTATAGTTACTAATTTCTTCAGGATTGAAGTTACTTTTGCAATTGTTTCCAGTATATTATTTTTTAAATAATTATTAGATGCATCTTTTCTGTTATCCAGTATATTTATAAATAATATTCATTTAAAAGGCATTATAATTCACGAATAATGTGTAAAATTCATTACGGACAATTGCAAGAAAATTCAATACAATATAATCTTATATTAACTAAGTTATTGTTTTACTTTACTTTAATTTTAATTTTATTTTAATTTTTAAATGATATTTGAATATTAACAATTACAATTATTTAAAAGAGTATATTTGAAATGCTACATTATTTTATGTATTGTTATCTTTTTTTTTTTTGTATTCTATGATGTACATACTTTATTCTTTTCATTTCTATTTTCTGTCTATTAAATGTTTTCTGGTTAGATGATTGTTGTTTTTTGTGTTTCTTTTAGCATTCTCTCTATTACTTTTCCTTTACCAAATCCTCTAGCATGTATTTCTTATTTCACCCTTTCTTTGTGTAGTTTTGATGTCTAGCTAAAAGTTATTAGAAATTTTCTTGCATTTATGTTTCTGACCTTGAAAAGTACTCTATCTAGGTAGCAAAGCTATTGCAGTAGAAAATGAAATTCTATTAAAATTTAAATGAATATATGAAAAATTCAAATGAAATTTTCTTTTTATTTAAATGAACTTATAGCGTAACATACAAATTGTTTTATAATAAAATGAATTTATAAACTATTAAAATTTTTTAATGAACTTACAATAAAAAATGCAATTAGATTTATTGAGAAATGAATTTATGAAATATTTATTATTTTCAAATGTAGTTATTGTCAAAACTACAATTGTCTTAAATTAAAATGATTATGTGAAATAATGAAATGAATTGTTCTTTATTTATTGTTCTTTATTTTTAATGAACTTATAGTAAAAAATGTAATTGATCCTATAAAAAATGCATCAGTTTTTTCTTGCCATTCTTCACTAGATTACCCAAGACTCTTTAACATATAATGCAACTAATTTAGCTCCTTGGTTTTTTGATAAATCAAGCAATGAGTATAGTATCTTATAGTTGTAATTCCTATTTTGATTACCTCTTATCATTGAAAATACTATAAGAACTATGAAATCCCTTTTGAAATCATCTCTAGAATCAGATCTTTTCAATATTCATTCTAGCATTTTTTTAGTTATTGGCCCTGATGCTGTCGTCTCCCATATTTGATTACAATTATTTAATAGATTTTTATATTCATCTTTTCCTTTGTTTGTTTTTTTACTTCTTTTATTTTTGAATTTCAATGTGGTAAATCAAATATACTAACCACATCATTTTCTGTTATCAGAAGCCGATAATGGCCAAATATACCTAATTTTCACTTCATTTCTTAGCCAATATCTTTATACAATTGCATTTGATTCGCTTGTTTTAGTGTGTTTTAAGCTTTTCTAGGTCTAAACATTGATCCGAAACTAAGTAATGCAAAACATCAAATTTGGCATGCAAAAGGAGCAATAATTAAGCAAGTAAAGAAGTCATGGGTATCACTTATAGGTGTGACCAATGCCTATGAGCACCTAACATGCTACTGTGCAGATCGTGATGGGCTTGAATGTACTTTAATATTTTGATCATAACTTGAGCTAAAAAGGTCTAATTGAAGTGATTTAAGAACCGTTGAAAAGCTAAGAGAAAGATCTATAACTTTACTAAAGACCATAAAGTCTAATTCCTAACAAGTGTTAGTCATAGTCATGATTGACTTATGAGTTACTATTTTAAGGTCCAATTAAGGCACTTACCATGGGTATTTGTCACGGCTGTAACCAATGGATGTGACTGACCTGTGAGCTATTATTTTGAAGTGAAATTAGGGAATTAAGTCACGAGTATGGCTCACGACCATGACTAATGGCAGTGAGCATGCAGATGATGCCCTATAAAAGTAAAAAATAGTAGGAAGAAGGGTTTGTCTTGGAATTTTAGGTCTGGACTCACCCAAAAATCCTAGAGTCGCTAAGAACCAAAGAATTTCAAATCAATGGAGCATATTGGAGGTGGAGTAACACATTTTGTTGCAAGATTAATCAAGATTATTAAAGGATTAGAGGATTGAGGTAGGTTTCTTTAAGGATTTCATGGTTTATTTCCTTCTTTTAATTTCGTGTTCTTTCTTTGTTAATATCAGCTAAACATCATTTATCTATCTAGATTAGAAAATTTTTAGTTGCTTTGTATGAATTAAGCAATGGTTTGCTTAATAGAATTCAATTTTTTTTCCAATTTATGTCCTTGAATGAAATTTTCTACACTTTACATAGCAAAGCATGCTTGCTTGTAATGGTTGTTGTTCTTTCTTTTCTAAAGATAGAAAGATTGAGCTTAGAACACTCATAGGCACATGGGTTTGTTATGATTTCTAGAGATAAATTCTCAAATTCCTAGGGGTTTCTTTAATTCCTTGAATTGCCTAATGCTTTGCCTAATTGAATGAGTTTATGAAGAGATTCTTTACTCATTACTTAGGGATTTAATCACTTAAGTAAGGGTTAAATCTAGTTTTGAAAGAATACCCATTTGATGCTTGAATGAAATTTCATTATGTTATTGATTGTTCTTGCAGTTGTGATTAAAGCGAGTCAAAGTCTAGGTAGACGCTCTTTCTCATTGTTGTTTCTTCTTAGACTTTGCGTTTTCTTGAATTTTTCCCATTAGGAATTAGTTAATAGTTAGTATTTTAGTTTTTAGTTTTTATTTAATTAAAACCATTATTAATTGTGAACTAGACAATAGTTTAAATTTGAGCTAATACTTGCATCAGTGTCTCTGTGGATAGACTTCGTTACTGCTATACTACCCAAACAATAGGTGTACTTGTCTAGAGCTAGGGTAGAATTATCCGTGTGCATTATAAATTGTAAAACCCCCTGATGTCACCTCTGGCGAGCATCAAGTTTTTGGTGCCATTACCAAGGACACTTTGTACGCAATATTAATGATATAATAGTGATGATTGATCTAGTCTTTTTGTTTAATTTTTTTTATTTTCATCTATTTTTGTTTATTTTTTCTATTTTACCATTTTATTTGTTTTAAGTTTTTATTTTTAGAAAAATTTCTCCATGGATGATTGGTACTATCAATAATGGAGTTCCTACCTGAATTAAGAATTGGGATATCAGGGAAATCATTATCACAATAATGGATACATCTTTCAAGATGATTTCTATAAGGCCCCACTCGAGCGGCTGGCGAGATCTTCCCTGAAGAGCACGCCTAAGAACCTTTTGCAAGTCTAGGAGGAAACCTTTCAGATTGCACTTTCGAAGGCATCGCGAATTGTGGATCAGATTCCCACATTTGGGCATCCACATATTTCCATTGGAGTGCACATCGTGTGTTAATTGTGTAGAGTTGCCACTTAACCTTTTAGAAAAATCTATTTTATTCTAAGGTGATTAAGAAACCTTTTAATTTAACTCCATTTTAGAAAAGATTTAGTTTCTACCCAATCAGAAAATATGTTCCTTTTGGAACCAAAGGGAGTTCGTGATCTGAAAAACATTTTAATAAAATAGTTTAGGTACCATTTTAATTAAAACAAAGTTTTGGCCTAAAAAATCATGTAAGTTCAGTTAAAAGATAGTTTTTGTGTATGCATGAACAAGATTATCGAATGAATGCATGAACATGCCAGATTATCCAAATGACATCCATAAGGTGGTAAAGTTAAGCGATTTTGCCAGGGATCCTTCCTCTAGCCCACTTCAAGTTCTAAGGAAGGTACAACACCCCAAAGAAATCAGTGAAAATTAATTACACGGAAAACCATAGAAATAGGGGATCTCCCCTCTAGCCTCATGGTCTGGGAGGAGTACACATTCCCCAAAATCCATACAAATAATAATGATAGCAATCAAATGAAATAACGCAAACAGGATAAAATATACAAATAATAATAACAAATGAAAATAACTAGAACATAAATAATAAAGAAAAACTTTTTCGGAGTTGAAGCCGTAGAAGGCTTTTCGAGGTACCCCATTGATTGGGAATCAAACTCCACGCCATTCTCCCTTCCAGCAAAGGCCAAGGGATATTTTGAAAACAATGGGGTGGTTGGTTTGTTCAGTAGCTAATTGATTTTAATTAGTAGAAAAAATTAACCAAAAAGGCTGTTAATCAATTCTAATACTTGATTACTGAAAATGATTTTGAATATGAGTTTAACAAAATAGATTTTAGGGTTTGAATGATTTTAGTCATGAAAACAATTTTCATAAAATTGCCTTAATTCTAAATTAAAGGGCTTAAAATAAATGATTGAAAAGCATGCCTTAGGTTAGGATTAAAGGGCTTAAAACAATTATAGAATTGAAGGTAAGAAGTATATTATATCATATTACCTTTTTGCATGGTTTGGGGACTAGAGGTTCTGTCAGTTTGATGAAGTCAAATTGGGTCTCCATTGTGTTTGGAGAGGACTGGTTGAATGCCTAGAGTGTGCTAGGATGAGCCGGATTGAGTACTAATGAACCGGATTGAACATCTTTAATGTCTAAATTTGAATTGTATGATGTCTAATAGTTGTGTTCTAAAGGCTTGAGATGATGTATAATTGCATAAAAAAAAGGTGAGTTTAGGGAGTGTCTATAGTGTACTTTGTCAGCTGGAAAAAGTGCGTGGAAAATTCAGGGTGGTCGGGTCTTTGTCAGAGGTTTGAATTTATAGAGGAATGAATAAAAAAACCCTAAAAATGGCAGGTGTGTGCATCACATGCTTCACACATGCATATGGGCCTTTACGCATGCGTGAAGGGCTTAACTCATGCATTAAGGGCTTCATGCATGCTTGAAGTCATCTACACAAGTGTTAAGTCATTTAACGCATGCGTGTGTCATTTTGGGCATGTGCCTGATTTTTTTGTTCTAGTTTGATTTGATCCAATTAAAATTTTAGGTTTTTTAGGTCCGTTTGAAGTTTGATTTGAGCTTGGTCAGGTCCGTTGGGCTCTTATTGATGGGCTGGATGCAATGGTGTTAAAAGGAGAGTTTACAACTGCCCCTTTAGCAATCTTGTTCATGCAGGTGTGACTACTAAGTATGAATGCAATAAATGCAGGAGTTGAAAATTTTGCCTATAAATAAGGCTTGCACTTTCATTTATTTCCATAACTTGCGATTTGCTTAGAAATTTTTCTAAAAATTTCTCTTCTTCTTCCTTTCTGTTTTATAGAAAAAGATATTCTTGAATTATACTAGTTTCAATTAGCGACGAGGAGGAGGAAGACTTGTCAGAATTATTGAGTGAGTCCTTGAGAGGAGAGACGATACCAGCCTTCGACACTCCGTCACTTGATGACTTGGTAAGCAATTCGCAGTATAGATTTTTTATGGATGAGTCACTTGACAATATACCTATCACGTGTTCTGATTATGAGGTGGTACTCTTACCAAATTGGGATCCTATTGACTATTTGATGAACGATAGAGTTTAGCCACCTACCTCTCTCAACTTAGATTTGCTGGCAAGGTGTCAGGCCGATGCTAGTTGCCTCGGTTTTCCCCTAGTATCTATTCCCTATCGCTCTTTTATTTTTCTGTACCCATTTTTTAATGCATTATTTTCTCTTGTATTTTATTTTTGCAAAATAAAATAGATTTAGAAATAAATGGAATTGAAAAGTACTACGAATAGAATACATACCTGTAGGATGGCCAGTTTAGCTAGAGGGGCAGTTGGTCTCGCTTGATCTGAGTGATTGAGTTCTTAAATGCCCACGCAGAGGTGGCAGAGATAGTGTCTCATGCTAACCTAAATGGTTGGTTATAGCTAGATATAGGGCATAGTCCTGATAAATTTTTTATATTTTCCCTTGCTAAGAGGTGGTGGCCGACCACCAATACTTTCCATTTGTATGTGAGGAAGATGGCTATAACCCTCTTTGAGTGGTCTTGCTTAACTGGTATATGGTTTGGTTGCCACACAGTGGTTTTTTATTCTAGGGCTAGATAGCGTCATGAGCTGGGAGGCTTGTTGGGGGAGAGATTGCCTACTAGTGGCCAAGGGTAGATTTAGAGGACTATTCTCCTAGACCTTCTTAACTAGATGGGCCAGTGGTTTGATAATTATACTATAACCCGGTGTTCTCGGGTTAGCCTTTTGATCATTATGTCGACCATCTTTCTATATGATGAGTTGGGTTATGTTTACTTGAAGATTCTAGCCTCGCTAGTGGAATTGGATGACCTCAGCAAGTATGACTGGGTTGGTGCCGCACTAATTGTGCCATACAGAGGTATAGGTAATCTAGCCACGCTTTCCTTCAGTGGCATCCCTTCGACTACCATTGTTTAGGAGGTTAATATTTCCCCTTTATGATTCTTTGCTTCTGATTTTATTGATTTGTTCTAAATTGTCTGTTTATTTTGCAATTATGGGCTTTCTCCCAATTTAGGGAGCTTACCCCAGGGTGGTGTTGTAAGACCCATTTCCTTCTCCACTTGGGAGGATGTGGTGTAGAGAGTTATGCCTCTATGAGGATGAGGCCTTCTGGTTTTTTTATTACCACCACATCGTGGCGACTACAACTCAAGTAAGATCAAGTGTCTTGAACTTTTATGTCTAATAGATATTTAATTCTCTACTTTAATGATTTTAGGTCATATGGCAGCCTTTTCAGGGAGTTACCATTGAGGAGGCTGGTTAGGATGTCATGGGTATTACTACCACCCATAAGCGTAATCTATTGGGGTTGACTATGCTGATGGAGTTCTTTCTGGGAGAGCATGTCATGGCCCAATTAGGTGGTGATATGGCAGTACCGACTGATCCTTCTTTGAAGATGAGGGAAGAGCTATCTACTGTTTATCAGGCTTATTGGAGAGTCAAGAGAGCTCAGGAGGACTTTCAGTTGCCCACTGCTTCATATTCCAAATTTTAAGCGAGTAGGCTGATGGTTGGAATGCCCCTATTTCATACAGATGATGTTCCTATTCTAGAGGGAGGCCGTGCTACTGCTAGACGGAGGCCTCGTGCTAGGATCACGAGCTGAGAAACACCTTATCAGAGCTCTAGTTCATCTAGCATGAGAGCTTCCTCATCTTACATGTCTGCTAGCTCCATCCAGTCATGGCACTTTATGCCATAAACCACTGATCACATGTCTTACACTGATATGGCAGGCTTGACCCTGGTGCATTACTTTAGGAACAGTTATTTTCTAGGAGTCTAAATGGTGGACTTCGACCATCTTCCAATGATGGTATGCTTTCTGACTTGTAGTTTGGACATATGCTTTATTTTTTTTTAAACAATTTCTGATTTCTATTTGTATTTGCAAGTCCCTGGCTTTATTTATGGTAAGAGTGTGGTAACTTCCAGAGGTGTGGTTTTAGCTTGAGCACCACATTGTCTACTATAAGTCTGAGGGAAAGCTAGTGAGAGTGGCGGTATCTCAAGCATTATGGAGCACCACCAGAGCCCGAGGAGGATGCAGTGACTGAGTCCGAGGATGACCCCTAATGTGGTTTATGCATGAAATATTGTGATGTTTTGTTCTCAGCTATATTCAGGCCCCAATTCGTGGCTATTGTAAAATAATAAATTTTTTGTTTATTATTTTCAGAACTAAATGAAAATTTTTGAAATTTAGTCCATTTTTTATGATTCTCTTACTTTTTGGGGTTGAAAAATATTTCATGTTTGAAAATTAGGCAAAAAAATGGAATTGGATTGAATCAAAATAGATCGATTCTAAGGGATGAATCACGGCCTGCCATGTGGCAGACGCACATGTGTCAGCTTTCACTTATGTGTTAAGCCTTTACGAATGCGTGTAGGCCAAAACGCATGCGTTTTGGCTCTAATAAGTGCATTTTGCCTCATTTTGCATGCCCGGCCTTTCGAACTCAGTTTTCTACCTCAATTTATATGCACTATAAATATTCATATGAAAAATGTTGTCAGAGTCAGAAAATCACTGGGGGAAATTATTTTTCTAGAAAAATGCCAGATTCTTTTTTCTCTTTTATTGAACATTGACCCCTTTTTCAGTCATGTGATGCATATATGGTGTTTGAAATTAGACAGAGTGTAAAGGATTAACCTCGAGAGGTATGGTATGTCTGTTGAGAATTGATTGGGAGTTTTTGAATGCTTGCATTTAGTTTTAGGATCCTGTCAATCATGTTTTCCACTTTGGGGCTAGCAGGGATGAGATGTGTCCAAATTTTGAAGATTTTTTGTTTCTATTAGGTACGATCCCCATGGCTACTACGACTATTCTAGTTGAGAGGGTAGGCTACTTTAACTCATTCAAAAAGCTGTTGGATTTGAGCATTGAGGCTGCTTTTGACTTAGTGAAGGATAATTTGGTTGATCTGTCTATATTAGGCTTCATGTTTTGGGAGGAATCAAAAGGTAACTCTGTTTGGATGGCTCGAAGGTTGAGGGCCTATGCTTTTACACTGAGTACGGGATATTTGAGTGCCCAGTTGGCTTTGAGTGTGTGAAGATAGCTGAGATGATACTCTAGATGGGTGAGGGTAGATCAATTGTGGGGATGATTTTAGCTGAGACGCTACTGAGCCTTTATCATTACTGGTATTTAAGGGAGCCTTGGTTCATCAGTCTGATTATATCCCCTTTACGGTTGTCTACTTTAGCATGTCTTTAAGGTTTTCTGATTCATGTGTTTTTTCTTTCGGATTTGGCTTTAGGATCATCTTAAAATCATTTATAGGCCTATTGTACTAGACTATTCTACTACTTGGTACCACATTAGGAAGATCTTAATCCACTTTGGTTTTGAGAGGGAGTGGATTAGCTTACTTCTAGAGCTAAGCCCTTATGATTTACTGTGGAAGCCTAATTGGTAAACAATGAAATGGTTCATCCTAAGGAGCCAAGGTTTCAAGCATGTGTATCTGCTTAGATTTAAAAATGTGTCTTGGTATCAAATGACCAGAGTTCTCCACCAGATAGGTCATGACCAAGATGTGCCCCCAGATGAACCTTTATTTATAGCAACCAAAGTAAATGAGAGAGCTACAAAAGTTGTTCGCTTACGCTGGATCATAAATCATACAAGAGCCATGATAATTCCTGGTGATGGCTTTAGTAAGTCTACTGAGTATACAAGATGGTGGATCGAGTCTTATTGGCCAATGGAAAAGGCCAAGCGAGTTGCTCTTATGGCTGAGATTGAGGGTTAAGTTTGAGTCTAAACTTAGAGAAATAAAACCTTAATGTTTAATTTTGCATTTTTATGTTTCAATGATTTGTTTTGGCTTTTCCAAAAGATGAATAAGACCTCAAAAATGTTTTTTTTTTATTTATTAAGATCTAATTTTTGCCTAAGCCATCCTTTTTGGGTTTTCAACTTAGTGAGCTACCTTGATTGTCACTTAGACCGCCTTTTTTAGTTTTCAGTCTAGCAAGCTGTACCCTAATTTTTCCTAAGCCGCCCATTTGGGTTTTTAGCTTAGCGAGTTTCTTTCTTTTTTCGATTTATCTCTTTTCATTTTAACTCTTGCATGCAATGTTAAAGATCCCAAATGTGAGTGAATGAAACTTTGAATTTTATTGAATGATTTGGACCATACCCAATGAGCATTACCTACGTATCTTCTTCCAAAAGATAATTTGAAAATTGAAGTACATGATATATTTTGGAGAATCAGGTCCACATAGTTCTTTTTTGGTAGTGATGCATGAATGCATGCTCATACAACAAAAACACTATATGTAGTACTTCTTAAGTTGATCATGTTTGGTTGGATGGTTGAATTCATTACCATCGATTTCCATCAGGATGATACCTCCGCTTGTCATGATTTTCTTAATGATGTATAGGCTGCTCCAAAGAGGTCTGAATTTCCCTCGAGAGTCTTATACAACTTGTCTAATCTCTTTGAGCACCAAGTCAACTTCATAAAGATTGCGACTTCGAACTCATTTATTAAAATACTTTGCTAGTCTGATTTGATAGTTTTATGTATGGTGGAGTGCTTACATCCTCTTCACACCAATCGTGTTGAGCTAATTGAAGTAGGCATGTTGCTAATTGAGTTCAGAGATCTAAGGTTCTTGGAGAACTCTGGCTGTCTGAATTTCCAACTCTATAGAAAGGATTGCTTCCATTCCATTGATGAGAGAGTATGGTGTGGCATTGGTAGCTGACTTATACGTGGTCTTGTACATAAGGAGGGCAGTTAGCATATGTAGATGCCAACCTCTATGATTGTTGATCATTTTCTAAAGCATGTTTTTCAATGCTTTATTGGCAGCTTCAACTGCGCCATTAGTTTGAAGTCTGTATGGAGAACATATATGATGCTCCATATTTTCTTTCTTCAAGAGACTGATTACCTCTTTCTAGAAGTGGGAGCCATTGTCAGAAATGATTTCATGTAGGGCATCATACCTTTCAATGATGTTGGTTTTAATGAACTGGCCCACCCTCTTCGAATCCAGTACTTTATAGGGCACTGCTTCAACTCACTTGGTGAAATAATCTATGGCAACCATAATGTATTTGTGGCTAGCAGATGACTTGGGTGAGATCCTACTAATGACATTTATGCCCCAAATAATAAAGGGTCATGGTGTGGAGATTAGATTGAGAGGTGAGGAAGGAAGCTTCTGGAGCTTTGTAATTCTTAGCATTTTGGGTACTTTCGAGCATATTATGCAAAGTCTCCATTCATGGTGAGCCAATACTAATCTTGGTTCATGATTTCTCTAGACAAGGCTCAAATTTTCATATGTGTGCAATTGGTTCCACCATGGGTTTCCTCCATAATATGGTTTTCCTCTTTGTTTAAGACACATCTGAGATGAATGCCATTCATTATTTTCTTATAAAGGATCTCTCCTCTAGGGATGTATCCATTGGAAAGTTGTTTAAGGTTTCTCTTTTATGATTTGGAGGCACCTTCAGGATATTCACCTTTGGTGAGACAGGTATAGATGTCCTAGTACCATGGTTTCTCTTTAACATAAATGCTCATGTAGTGAGCTTGAAAGCTCAATTGGCGCTTGATGCTTACTGAGATAGGATGGATAATGAACCCATCACGTATCTCTATCATTGATGACAATGCATAAATGAGTCTATTCTGAGTTTTGGGAAGATAGTTTAATGACAGTGTGTCAAATTTATTAGACAACCCTCCGAGGCGCATATGATATGGAACCAAACACTCCTTTTTGACTTTCCACCTTCTCAAGGCTTGTGAGACATTTAGGTAGGAATCAACATAGACCTCTAAGTTCTTGATGCCTATCTAAAGGGTTGCTTCTAATCTAGATATGCATGCTTCATATTCAGTAATGATAGTTGTGTTCGGAAGGATTAAGACGTTGTATAATTGCATAAAAAAGGTGTTTAGGGAGTGTCTATAGTGTACTCTGTAAGCTAAAAAAATGCATGGAAAAGTCCGGGAGGCCTGATCTGTGTCAGAGATTTGAATTTATAGAGTAATGAAACCCTAAAAATGGCAGACGCATACATCATACACTTCAGGCATGCGCGTGAACCTTCACGCAAGCATGATGGGCTTGACGCATGCGTTAAGGGCTTCATGCATGTGTGAAGTTATATGCGCATGCATCAAGTCATTTGACACACGTGTGTGTTGTTTTGGGCCTGGGCTCAATTTTCTGGGTCCAATTCGGTCTGATCCAATTTAGTTTTCAAGTTTTCTGGGTCCGTTTGCAGTTTTATTTAAGCTTGATCAGATCTGTTGGTCACGTATTGGTAGGTTGGATGCAATGATGCAAAAATGATCACAGTTTCCCAAATGAATATGGATAGGGAGCATAATAGAAGTCATCCCTTGAGCTTACAGTGGAAAGATTCATAGAGTCTACTCAGAATTGGGGGGAAAAGGTGCACACAAAAAGCAATGTATTGGAAATTACCTTCCTAACTCAATTTAAGTTAGAGGCCACATTAAGGGATGATGAGCAAGAGCAAGAAGAGCATAGGTTTGAAGAGATGTTTATGAAATTAGTGGAAGCTACTAATAGTAGATTTCATAGCATCAAAATGGTTATGGAAAACTAATAAGCCTCTCTTCAAAATTTAGAAGTTCAAGTTGGGAAAATTTTGGAGTTTCTACGTACCTTACCATAATAAAATTTACCCAACTATGCTAATGCCATTCCAGAGGAGCAACAAAAGACAACTATTGCCTAGTGGTTATGGGATGATGATAGTAATGAAGATCAGAATGGTGAGCAATATGGCATGGATGAAGTGGGAACAATTGTTTAAAATAACCTTTCCATTATCCAAACACCCACCCTACCTATAACCTAAATTTCAATCATTGAACACCCTAACATACCATGTTTTACACCGCTACCACCCTTATTAAAATTCTTAGTTATTGGAGAAACGAATATGTGGCCAGTATATTTGGTCTCTAAATCCTCATTAGAGAGGTAAAACTACTATGTGGAGGTGTTAGAAGACAAATTGAGTTCATTTAGGCAGACAATCTGAGAATTACAAGGGGTGGAAGAAGATGTCATATTCAGTCTCTTAGGAGCTCAACTCTCTTACCTCACCACAAGCAAATGGGTATAGCTCTTTGATAATGGTTCCAATCCTCACAAGCATAGGTATGCACACTATAGAGAACCAAAAATATTTTTTATTGCTAAAAGAAGGCTATGTAAGGGCCAACATCCTTACATACTCTTCTTTGTTCTGATTTATAGAGGTATCGAACATAAGGAATCCTCTGCTTCCCTGGTGGAAGATGAATAACAATAACGTTAAACTAATATAATGTTAAAGAAGCACTGAATGGGAGGCAACCCATTAATTATTTAATTTTTTCTTACTTTATTTTACTGGTTATTTTCTAATTTTTTTTGTGATAACTATGACCTTATTTCTTTTATGGTTTCTATAAGGGACCAAAGTTACTAACCTTGATCTATTGCATACATCTTTAATATTTAGCTTAGATTATTATTTTAGGAAGGTAGGACACTTTTTGTTTCAAGGCAGCACTTTTCTTCTCTCTCTCTTCTTTTTTTTTTCTATTTACACAATTAGGGACAATGTGTGGTTTAAGTGTGTGTGTGTGTGTGTGTGTGTTTGTGGGTGGGGGTGTGAGGGTGGGGGGTGGGGTGGGGGGTGCAGGGGTGGCAAGGGCGGGGGGAGGGGTGTGAATTGTATTGTTTGTATACATGATTCTATGTTGGATTCATTTTTTGTCATGCATGAATGCCTGAAATAGGAAATAGCAAACCTAAGCACACTACACTATAGGTTTCACTTGCATTTTGATAGGACTTTAAAAATTGGGAAAATTTTTTTAATCACTCTAGTTTTCACATATGACTTTGGTTTTTTTATTAAACTTTGAACATAGTGGTTGAGTAGGAGCCCACTTGACACGGTTTCTATGACTAAGTTCTAGGGTGTTTAGTCATTGATTAAGTGTTTAGTTCCTTTCTGTGCATGAATTAGGTTAGGACACTAGAGCTAGTACTTGAATTTGTTATTGGTTCTCTAAGGAACGAAAAAAAAATGAAAATAATATGCACTCATGAAAAAGTGTGTAAAAAGGATACAAAAATTGGACATTGAAAATTATTACATATTCCTCTGGTTCATATTGCAAAAAGTGAAATCATGAATAGTGCTAGTAGCCGGCTATACAAGTCCGTGACTTGTTAAGTAACCGGGGGTCGGCTCCAGAAAGTGTTTACTTTCGCTTCAAAAGACTAATGATAGGTTTAGCTAAGTTGGGTCCCATGGAAAATTGAAAGTTTCATGAGAAATTGCGCAAAGTATAGAAAGAAAAGTTTTAATTCCCCAAAAAGATCAATCGAGTAGTTTGAGGAATTCTTAGGTTGAATGATTCGGTTCTAGCTATGTTTTTGGGATTGGATGTTCAATTGTGTGATTAATTTTTCTTGGATCTAGGTTGTGGGAATGGTACCTTCATGGATTCCTAACTCGATTATCATGTTCTTAGTTTAGTTATAAAACCAAAGCATGGTGAAAACTGAATGTCTATGCAAGTGATTTTTACTCTTTTTATTTGTCTCAAATTTTAGGTCTTTGATAATAGCGAGTGGAATTTGTGTGTTGATTGTTTTTAGGTTTTCTTAAGGATAAGCAAAAGTCTAGTGTGGAGGAGTTTGATAATGGGCAAATATACCAAATTTTCACTTTGTTTCTTGGCCATTATCTTTATCCAATTGCATTTGATTTGCTTCTTTTAGTGTGTTTTCATTTTTTTTTCTAAGTTTAAACAATAATCCGGAGCTAAGTAATGCAAAACATCAGATTTGGAACAAAAAATGAGAAATAATTAAACTAGTAAAGAAGTCAAGGGTATCACTCATGGGCGCAACCAATGCCCGTGAACACTTAACGTGCTGTTGTACAGACCATGACGAGTTTGAACGTACTTTGGTATTTTGATCATAACTTGAGCTACAAAGGTACGATTAAGCTGATTAAAGAATCATTA
>CAOJBK011430539.1:0-10644 GCA_948294925.1 Codiaeum variegatum | reverse complement strand
TTCAACTTACTCATTCCATGAGTATGCTCACGTGTTATCGCGATATCAAATGTATGTAGTATGAGACTCACTACCTCTATAACAATAAGTATCTAATACTCATCATGGATGATAATAAAGGTGATGGTATTCCAGGTTAATGGCATCCCTACCAATAATCCTATGATCATGAATAACCTTTAAAGAATTTGTTAAAAGGGCAATCTGTCACTCATATTCCCAAACTCTTTGAAATATATTCCCTACATAATACTTAAGGGACATATATATGTTCGATATAAGGAATGTTTTCACTTAAAGAACATATATACTAAAGCCAGTTAGGTTTTCATTTACATTCACATGTTGAGTGTAAGCTCTAGGGCATACACTACTAATAGCAAAGCACCAATATCAAATAAAAAATAGAGAAATCAAAGATGAATAATAATAAGAAAAAAAGAAAGAAAAAGAGAAGAGAATGCTTAGTTTTATAGTGGTTCCTATGTCCACTCTCTCAATCAACCTATTGAGGTTCCACTAGTATCAATTGAAGCCTCCAAGCTTCTAGTTTCCCAAAATTTTGCCCAATTACAAATCGGAGCTTACTACTCTAAATTACAAGTGTTTGATGTGTTTACAAAAATTTCCAAGTCAAAAGACTTGATTACAAAGCTAGTTTAATGATTTATAAAGAGGAATCCTAGCTAAGATTTTCTTAAACTCAAAGGATTATAATAAAAGTGGTAGAGTTTAAGAAAACTAGAAATGATGAGCAATGAAGGCTAAGATCTCAAAAAATAAAGGTTTACAAATGCAATAAAATAGTTCTTCATTATTCTTCACTTTGTTTCTAAAGTTTTCTTATATACTTTAGCCATCTTGGAGCCAAAATGGTGTCTCTAATGTTTAAAAAGTATTGATGATAGCATATCTACTGGATTCTAATAGACACCATGTGGGAGTATGGCCTTAGAGCATACAAGCGTATGGATTAGGTAAGTTTGAAATAAATATAACCGTTGGGGTCCATACCGTTGTATAGACTTGGAGCATACAGGCATATGGAACTTGCCCAAAATTCCATAACTTTGTACTACCATATGGAGCGTATGGACCTTTGCCATACGGGCATATGCAAATCTCCATACAGGCGTATGGAATGTCTCTATATGGGCATATGCCTACTTTTCTACACAATTCTAAAACACTTTGTTTCTAAAATAATTGTTAGTCCATTTAAAGTGTTTGTGCATATATTATAAGTCCCATGAACATATATATGCACCACATTCTCTTTAATTTCTCATTTAACCATGAAAACATAATTTTGACAAAGATTTTTCACTTCAACAAATAACTAGACTATCAGTTTTGGAATCATTAATATATGGAGAATAATAGTATGAGATACTTATTGGTATGGAGGTAGTGAGTCTCATGCTATATACATGTGATGTCGTGACAATATGTGATGTCGTGACAATATGTGAACATACTCATGAGATGATTAAGCTAAATAGTGACATTAGATGATAGATACATGGGTTTTATCCATTAGTCAATATCTTATCATCTAGATTGTAATTATGTATATAATCCTTAGACTTGAGGTGACATGTTATCTAGCATATTATGGCTATGGTTTGCTACTGCTTACATACTAATGCTATACATGTATTAGTATGTCGTATATGGTGGCCATAGTCAGTGATATGTTGAGATAAGTGATCTCTAAGAAAGGATTCATTAACTTAGTAAACAAGGAAAGAATTCTATGACTTATAGTTATTCTTTATACTCAAATCCTTGGCCAAGGTAGATAAGATTCATTAGAAAGAGTTTCTAGTAGGAATCTAATTATCAAGAAATAGAATAGAAGAGTAGTCATATAATCTACCATATAGGGTTTGACTATTCCATGACCCTAGATAAGATCGAAAATTCATAATGAAAGGATTCGAGTGCATGCTAATTATGATAAAAAGATCCATACAATGTCAAGGATATGATCACTAACATTCATTTCTAATTGGGTAGTTATGATATGTAATACTAGGTGTCACTCACGACTTATGGGACTAAGTGTGAAATGGAGATTACACACACTAGGAAAGAAAATGAGTTTTTTTTATCCCATTGCTAATTAGAACATGAATCTAGTAAGTCACACACCATAAAGCAATTACCAAAGCTTGGATATAAAATTATTTAAATTTAATTAATTGTTAATGACAATTGAATTAAAACTTGTAATTAAATTTACATAGACCGTAGCATGTCTTGAATTTTAATTCATAAAAGGAATTATTTCAATTAAGTCATAATTTGTATGAGATACAAATAATGACTAAATAGAAATGGTCTTGGACAAACTAAATTAATTAGGCTTAAGCATGAGATGTTTAGTTTAATCCACATTTGGTGTGGTAATTATGGATTAGTAGAGATTTTCCACTACCATGGTCCTTTAGTAAATCCTTTTATGTGATAAGGGTCTTATGGACATTGGAAAGTTAGTTAGGAGATAAAATGTCAACTAGTTAACTTCACCTAACTACTTTCCACTATTTATTCCTTAATTTAAGGAAAACTTGTTTAAAAGTAATGTGGGAATAAAAGATGGGTTCAGTTAGATAAATCATGTGTCACAATACCATTTGTGCGCCAAAATGAGACATTAGGCTCTGATTACTTAGCTTCTGAAATAGGTCGCACATGCAACTCTAAGGTCGTGCCTGTGACTACCCGTCACATGTTAAATTGTGCTTCCTTCAAGTGCAAATGGTTACTGTGACTTTTGGCACATTATGGTTGCATCTATGACAATACAGGTCGCGCCAGCGACTGTGCCAAAAAAATAGAATTTAAAGTTAAGTGATTTTGAATTTAAGTTTGATACTTGTAAAATAATTACGTCTTATACCTACACAATTAATTGAAACTATTAGTACTTTTAATTTGATATGTCAAAGTCAAAACCATAGGGCAACCCTACCAACAAACTTTTGTGTGATATTCATCACCATATTGATTTGATTCTTAGGTTTAGTCTACCAAACCTTCCACATTATAGAATGAGTTCTTAAGAGAATCAAATTTTGAGAGAGAATGTTGAGGAATTGCTGAACAGAGGCATATTCAAGCTAACATGAGTCCTTGTGTTATGCTAACTTTGTTGACACCTAATAACAGTGGGAATTGAAGAATGTGCATAGATAAGCCATCAATAAGGTTACCATTAGTTATAAGTTTCCAATTTCTAGATTTGATGACATGCTTGATCAATTGAACGAGTAGGTTGTGTTTAATAAAATTGATCTAAGAAGTGAATATCATCAAATCAAAGTCTATCCAAAAGATGAATTGAGGACAACTTTTAAGACAAAGGATGGATTGTATGAGTGGTTAGTCATGCCCTTTGGATTTATCAATGCTCCAAGCACTTTCATGCGACTAATGAATCATACACTGTGTCATTTCATTGGTAAATTTATTGTTACATATTTTGATGATATTTTGATTTTATAGCAAATCTATTAATGAGCATGTTTATCATATTAGAGAGGTGTGTAACATATTGAGAGAAAATAAAATATATGCTAATCTGAAAAACTGTACCTTCATAAGAGATAGTTTACTATTTTTTTTTTGTTTTGTTGTAAGAAAGGATGATATTATTTTTATTTTTTGGTTTTGTTGTAAGAAAGGATGATATTATTTTTAGGTTTTGTTTTAAGCAATGATGAGACTAAAGCAGATGGGAAAAGGTGAGAGCTATTAATGAGTGGCCTACTTTTAAGAATGTAAGTGATTTAAGGAGTTTTTATGGGTTAGCTACTTCTATAGAAGATTTCTTAAGCACTTTAGTTCCATTATGGCACTAAAAACTGAATGTTTATAGAAAAGAAAATTTCAATGGGGTAAAGAACAAGAGCAAAGTTTTGCATTAATCAAAGAGAAGTTATATACCACTCTTATTTTAGCATTATTGAGTTTTAATAAGCTATTTGAAGTTGAATGTGATGCTAGTGGAGTGGGTATAGGCACTGTTGTATCTCAAGAGAAGAGGTCAATTGCTTTTTTTAATGAGAAGCTACATGAAGCTAAAAGGAAGTGGTCTACTTATGATAAAGAATTCTATGATGTTATGTGAGATTTAGAGGTATGAGAATACTATTTGATTATAAAATAATTTATGCTCTATATGATCATCAATAACTTAAGTACTTGAGTGGTCAAAAGTAACTTCGAATCAATATACACACTAGATGGTCAACTTTCATTAATAAATTCCCTTACAAAATTATTCACTAGTCTGGACAACATAATAAGGCAGTTGATGCTTTGAGTAGATGTATGGCTTTGATCAAGATCCTTAGAGCTGAGATTGTTAGGTTTGATTATTTAAATGAATTATATACTGAAGATAGTGGCTTCATGGAAATTTTGGTTAAGTGTAAAAATCAATAGCCATGTAAAGTCTTTTATTTGCATGATGGTTTTCTCATAAAGGGCGATCCATTATATCTTCCTTATACATCTCTTCATGAGAAAGTCATTAGAAATTTGCACGGTGGAGGATTGGTTGGACATCTTGGGAGAGACTGTGAGGCCTCAGCCTCCGGGCCGCCAGCACGCTCCGAGCATTTTCAACCTGAGGAAATCGACCATAGGGGGTCAGATTGTGCATGGCATCGGTGGACAAGTTTCGATGTTAGGTGAAATCCTTATGGGCATGTTAGGTGTATTTGTGTGAGTGTGTGAGTCGCCACTTAATACTTCAAAAAATCATTTATTTTCAAGGTGATCAAGAAACCATTTTTAACTCCATAAAAAAATTTAATTTTGCCCAATTTTGGAAAAGACACAAATCCCGAACCAAAGGATGGATTTGGAGACTCCTGACTGATACAAATTAATTTTTTAGAAAAATATTCATTTTCTAAATAGTTTTGACTTAAAATCATAAGATTTTGGTTAAAAGGATTTTTATGTATGCATGACATTTCAATATGGTGGATGAACATAATATAACATTTATAATAGTGCATGAATAAAATATTGCATGAATGACATAAATATTAAGGAAAGTAAGAAATTAAAATGATAAATAAATAGGAGTCTCTCCTCTAGTCAGAAAGGTACCTGGGAGGGCACATATCTCCAATAATAAAATAAATAGAGAATAAATTAAAATAAAGAAAGATTAATTACATGCAAAAAGAAAAAGCAATCAAAGAGGGGATCCTTCCTCTAGCCATAAAGAATAGGGAGGGCATACATTCCCCTTTAATAAGCATTGATAAGAAATAAAATAGATAGCAGAAAAGGGAATGCAATAGTAATAAAGATAATAAAAATAAATAAAAAAGAAAATAAATACGAAAAATAAAAGGGATAGATCTATTCCATTACTAATAATTATGCTAAAAAAATAGATCAAGCTAATTCCTTCATTGACAATCATATGTCAAGAAAGAATCGCCTAGATTACCAGTAAATATTAACATAAATAATAAAAGAAATAAAATATCAAATAGCATTAAAATAAAGCAAAATACAATAAAGTAAAATAAAAGTAAATGAACATAAATAAATAAAAATAAAAGGAACAATTATGAAAGTAAAATAAACATAAAATGTGGAGTTGAAGTCTTGAACTGGCTTGCCGACATATCCTGTTGAATGAGAATCAAACCCAATGCCTTTTTCCTTCCTTACGAAGGATTGGGGGCTATTTTGAAAAGTGGGTTGGTGTTTGTTCAAAAGCTAATCATTTTTTTTATTAAAAAAGTTAACCGAATTGGCCATTAATCAGTGCAGATTTAGATTAATAAAAATGAAGAATATTGAAAGATGTAGATTTACCTGAATCAGATTTTAGGGTTTTAATTTAGAATGAAATAACAATACATTATCATTTGGATGTATTACCTTTGGCTTTCGTCGAAGTGGAACTGGTGTTTCAGGTTATTTTATTAAATCGGAATGAGTCCCTGCTGTGGTCAAGGATAAAACTGAGTGAGTAAATTGGCATAGTTTTGGGCTTCAGTGTTTTTAGTTAATATTTTGGCAGAGTATCAGAGTTTAAAAGTTGTTCAAAAGGTGACCCGAAGGGTCCTATTTATAGGAAAAAAAATAGGTCCGGATAGTCTGAAAATTCGATGCACATGCTTGGGTGTAAGCCCACATGCTTGGCAGTGGGCACATGCGCCATGCCTGGTGTGAGGCGTATTCGTCTGGGCCCACATCCTAGGTCTGTGGCTCTTTTGCTTGGTTCGAGGCCCGATTTAGTCTGATTCAGTTTGGATTTTTGAGTTTTTTGGATTCGTTTTAGGTTCGATTTGGGCCAGATTTGAGTCATGGGCTCATAATGACGGTCTAGATTTAATGGTGCAAAAATAAAGGTTCATAGCTGCCACCCTTAATAGGTTCATTTTGATTAAAATGAATCTGATACATGAGAACTACATTTATGGTGCGGGACCCATGCTTTGGAAAAGGAGCAACTTCTTCTCTTTCTTTCTTTTATTTGAAATATTTTTGCCAAATATTCTTTGGATGATACCAGCTTGTGCAACATAAGAGGAGGAGTTGGCTGCTACGACTGAGATAGTCACTGACTTGTTTGATTGTGACAATGTCGATATAGTAGATCTTGACTTTCTGTTCCCCGACGGTGATATCCTTCTGATGTAGATTTTTAGCCCTTGATAGTTCCCAACTCTAATCTCTTGCAGAAGAAGTAGGAGCACAGTAGCTGGAATAGCTATCCAGTGGTACACACTTTATGCTTTTGTTTTTGCTTTGTATTTTTTTCTACTCTTTTATTTTTCTGTGTATTTCCATTTTTTATTTTTTCAATGCATCTTTATTTCTTCCACTCTCTATTTTTCCACGCATCTTTATTTTTTCCACTCTTTATTTTTCATAAATTACTTATAAATAGAATAAAAGTAAGAAAATTAAGAAATTTTATCTATTGAATCAGCTTCATAATTAGAGGGGAGGTAGATTCAAGCTATCATATATGAAGGATTTTCTAATTGCTTTTTAGCCGTGTGAACCGTATTACACCGGCTCATCTATCTTGTTGGATGAGTCTTGATATTTGACATTCTCCTTATAAGAATATCCTTTTTTCCCTTACTGAGAGGTAGTAGGATATCAACAATACATTTCTCTTGCCTGTTGGTGAAATTACCATGACACCACTCGAGTGGTCTCACCTTACCAGTATGCAGTTCTAAGCACAGCACATTGAGTTTGATGAACAACCGTGGACTAGGATAGCTTTGAGTCTTTAGCTTGGGGATGTGCCTCCCACTAATGTTAATGGGATAATTCCTCGATCATGGTTGCTTAATTTGCTGGCGAGGATGAAGACGAATATGACTACTTATTCCACTGACTAGTGTGCCGGAGTTTGCCTACTGATTATCTTTCTACCCTCTTTTCCATACAATGAGTCCTGAGAGTTATTACTTCACTAATGGACTTAGATCGACTTGGCAGTATGACTTGGGCAGAGCTGTTTTAGATGAGGATTATAGAGTAATAGGCCTCATGTTAAGATTCTAAGGAATGGGAATTTATATGACTATGATCATTTGGGAGGTTAGTATTTCCATTTACTTGACCATTGCTATCAAACTTTGCTAATTTTTCCTTTCTTTTTATAGCTATGGGCTTTTACACATATTCCTCCTATTGGCCCCATCACTATTGCTAGAGAAGAGGTTCTTCTCCCAATGGGAAGAATGTGGGATCTAAAGTCTTGTGAAGGATCTCATCCTGGCTTTATGTTTTCTTGGTATAGAGAGACTATGGCTAACATTACTGAGGTATGCTCTAACTAGCCTTATCTTTTTATATGTCATTGATTTCTGATAACTAATTATCTTTTCAGGTGGTATAGGTCCCCTTCAATTATAGTGTCTTAGTAGATATTCCATCTTTTGCTCTAGGCATCTCTGCTACTGAGAGGCGAATTCTTCTGGGATCTTCAATTACCATGAAGTTCTTCCTAGGGGAGCGGGTTGTGGCTCAGATGATGTTGATTGTGGTTGTACTTGCTTATCCTCCTACCATTATGAGGGATCCTATAGATGTGATGTATGATATGTATTGGAGAGTTGGAAGACCTAGAGAGGACTTTATTATCACTAACTCTTATATAGAGTTTCTCACCTCTAGTATGATGAATGGTTGCCCCCCACTTTGTAGCTCCAGGTCATGTACTAGTGATTTCTGCCACTGCTTCTCCGAGGCATCGATCCCGTGGCCAACCAGTTCATCCCTCCGCTAGGGGTATGCCTACTACTAATTCAGTTTCTTCAGGAATGGGCGCCTCGATGCCTTCTATGTCTTCTAGTTTAAGCCAGCTTCATGGGCTTTTCCTTCATTTTTTTACCATGTCCCCTACGTTGAAGCGGATGATGTGATGAGGTGCCATTTTGTCTGTCATCAGTATCTGCTTGGCATGATGCATTTTGACTTGAGGACTTTACCATCGATGAGTATTGGCTTTTCCTTTATGATTTTAATTTTTAGTACTTTGACATATGTTTTCTATAAGTCTCTGGTGAGATACATGGTGCTGGGTATGATGCTCATGCTCGAACCCTGTATTCTTTGAGCATTGCCAAAGAGAGTTATGCGTAGTCGGGAAGTGCATTCCTCAAGGTAATGATGGTGGAGTACCGATTGAAGAGGATGATGAGGATGGTGTATAGGATGCTATGTAGCTTGACTGTATCATGGCCCTATTGCGAGTCTTTTGTAAAAATTATTATATTTCAAACTTCGTTTATGGATTTTCTGTGTAAAAATTTTAATTTTAATCACAATTTCTATTTTTGGAAAAATTTGACTCCTTGAAAATATTTTTCAAACGAAAACTATGAAAAAAATGGGCTTGAATTAGATCAAGACTAAACGTCAAGAAGGTTCGAAGTGTTACGCAGATTAGAGCATGCGCCTGGGGCTTAGGTCAATCATTTGGAGCCCAGCGTGCATGCCTGAAGCTCAACGCACACACCTGGAGCTTGACGCATGCGCTTGTGGCCTATCGTGTGCGAACTTTTCCAACGTACATTCACTCTTCCATTCTGTCTCAGTTTTCATGCTAGTACATATATCCATATAAAAATTATTTTTTACATAGAAAATCATAAAAAAACTTACTTTTTCCTTTCTAGAAAATTCAATTTCTTTCTATTTTCCCCACAGATTAAGTCATTTTACAGTGACATGATGCATGGCTGGTGTAGAAACCTAAGCCAAGTGAGCCACATCAACCTCGGGAAATATGGTATGAGTTCTTTGCCAACACTTAAGGGTGTTAAAATTAATTAGGACTTTTTGAATGCATGTATTAGGCTTTGGGATTTAGTTGATTACATTTTCCATTTCGATGTTGGCATGGACGAGATGTGTCTAGTTTTTGAGGAATTTTTTGCTTTGCTAGGTTCTGAAACTGGGGCTGACCTGGCTATTCTAGTTGAGAAAGTTGGGTATTTCAATTGATTTAAGAATATTCTGGATTTGAGTACAGAGAAAGCATATGGTATGATAAAGGATGACTGGGTGAGCTTGCCTGTTGTGGCTAACATGTTTGGAAGGACAAGTCTTCTGGCGACATGGTTTGGTCGGCCAGAAGACTAAAGGCTTATACATTTTTGTGGGCCCAGTAGATTGGGGTGATGCAAAAGTGGTTGAGCTGATACCCTAGATGGGTGAAGGGAAGTCCATTGCTTGCATAATCTTGGAAGAGATACTACTGAGCCTTGATTGTTACTACAAATCAAAAGAAGCTTGGACCATAAGTCTTATTTTACTCCAGGCACTTAGTTTATTTACAGCTATTTTTTTAAAATTCTTATGAGACCATTCTGACCCTTACACTTGCTTTTTAGATTTGGTTAAGAGAACATCTTAAGATTTTTCTAGCTTCTGTGAAGAGGGATTATTGATAGCATGCCTCTGCTATAACACCCGCAAGTGCATGGGGTCGTATCAAGTAATATAACCAGTAAGTCCCGATATAGTGCTCCCAAAGGATGTTATGGTTTCACTCAATCAATCACTAATGCAATCTCCTAGAAGCATCTACCTAGATTTTGACTCGTAATTGACTGATTTGTGTGGATAATCAACAACCCAATGAAAGTTTCAATTAATCATCAAATGGGTTCTTTGTTAGCCTCATGGTTTAGCAATTTGATTTTGATGATAACAAAACAATTTAATATGAGTGTGTATATTTTCCCTAATGTTTACAGTGCAGGATTAAGCCAAACATCTGTAAGAGGAAATTTACATCATTAGATGACTAAGTGTTACTAAGCTGTCAATGTCATCTCAATAACACTTTAGTCTGTTGATCCATAAATAATCAAGAAAAGAACTCAAGATGTCTCAAAGAATCTGAAAGCCCAGGCATCTGAAGGGTCAGATAGCCAGTGGTTCAAGCACCTAACGAATCAGACATCTGGAGACTCAAACATCAGAAGATTCAGACATCTAAAGGTTTAGATCTCAGCTACCTATATTAGATGTCTAATATTCTTGTTAAATGGATCAACATATGACCTTGCATGAAAATATTTTAGCACCCTAAATGGATAAATTATTTTTCAAAATATTTTCATTCACTACCCG
>CAOJBK011429050.1:0-10298 GCA_948294925.1 Codiaeum variegatum | reverse complement strand
ACAATTTAAAAAAAAATTAAATGACAAATTAACAAATTATAATTTGGAGCTTGCTGTTAATTTTGTTTTTCAATCATAAACTCCATCGAAGCTTGACTTGGTTCATTGTTTCAAATACTTAACATTTCAAATATTTAGATTTAGTTGGTTGGATAGCTCTTCTTTGGAGGTCAAAACTATTAACATCTCTCTGCTAGTGAAGATGTGAGATAGAGAGATGAGAAGATGAATTGAAGATCTAAGAACTGAAATTGCTTGACGTCAATAGTATATCGAAGAACTTGAAGGAGATTTAAGAATTAGATTGCACAAACTTTTAGGAGACTGCAGAAACTTTAAAATCGCATAAACTTTTTTTCGCCAAATGAAATCGCAAAAACTTTGAAAATGAGTTGAATGTTTCTTTTAATGTGCCAATTGAGGGTTTTAATGGGGTTCTCGTTGAGAGTTCTAATTGAGCAACATGTGATAGAGAATTTTTTTTTTTTTGTTTAATGTAAACTACACATTGGTTTTTAAAATTAAAAATCCAATGGTTGATAATTATTCCTTAATTCTTATTTTAAAGAGTTTTCATTAGATTTCAATCCTATATATATATGTAATTTGGGTAGGGTATTATATTATCTGTACCCTACCCATACCCGATACTATTTTTTCTTATTTGAGTTTACCTGTACTCATTGCCTAGTCAATTCGGATATTACCCGCTTTGACCGGGTAGGATTTGGGTACGTACCAACGGGTAGGGTATAAATTGCCATCCCTAAACACTTTGCTAACATGAAGTTTGGGTCTGTTCTAAGGAATTAATCATAAGTCCATCCGTTCAACATTGCAGATACTTTTAACTGTCTAGCTCATCCTTGATTCCCAAAAAAAAAAAATAGAGGGGCAAAGTACAACATAATCAACCAATTTTTTATAATTTTACATCTAAAAATTTTCCATTAGTGTGTACTGCTATATTTAGCTGATAGAAGAATAGTTTAGTGGTACTCTCTATATAATTTGCTCATGAAGTTATGTTTGGCTCATGAAATAGCAAAGAAATAAAATAGTTATTCCATGTGAAATATCTATTTCAAGTATCGGTTCAAATTGAAACAAAGAATAATCATTCAATGTAATTATCATCCCTTCAATTTTGCAGAATATATATTACATGGTGAACTAGAAAATGAATATTCCACAACTTAAACAATGTCATATTTTCTTATTTGATCGTGTTAAATTTTAGTCTATAACATCTATTATCCACCATCTCTATCAGGCTTACCACCAATATAATATATATTTTATGACATTTATTTGTAAATTTATTTCGTAGTAGTTGATCAAAATTCATAAACTTCTCTGACAATGATCATGATAAACTACATTCAAATAAGTAGGTATATAAAATACCTGTGGGTTTTATTTGTACCTATGGCTTTGCCATGGAATGATCAAATACCTATTTAAGCAGCCAGGAAGTCTCCCACAATTAACCATCTTAAGATTGCATCTTAGCTATTCTTCCTTCTTTAACATAATTAATTGTATTTTTTTTAGTTTCCTGGCTTATCATGATGCCAGTTCATCCTAGTAATGTTTGTTTCAGGCTATATGGTACTTATCCTTTTCTATGATGACACATATATCCTTTTTCATTTTTTGCAGGCCTGAGTTTTTCTGAAGCTGAGAGGTGACTGAAAGAAAATGGCCCAAATGTTCCTCTCGAATATACTTTTCCAAGCTGGGTGCAACTTCCATGGATGACCTTTTTCCATCCTTTCAATATCATTTTGGTTGTGTTGTCAATACTCTCATATATAGCTAGTGACAATCCAAATGGATGCATCTTGCTCGTACTGGTTTTCATTAGTGTCTCCCTTTAGATTCTACCAGGTTGGTTTTCCTTAATTGTTTAGCTAAAAAAGCGTCATCTATTTCTCTAATGCTAGCCTTAGCTATTATCCATGAACATCTCAGGAATATAATAGTTCAAAAGCTGCCATGAAGCTCTACGAGTTTGTTAAGTGCCCAGTTAAAGTTCAAAGGTGTGCAGGTATAGTTGTTTAAACAGAATTAGTAGTCCAAGTTGATCAAAGAGATATTTTTCCAGGGGATATTGTCATTTTTGAACCCGTGGATCTTTTTCCTGGTGATGTGAGATTATTATCATCTAAGCACCTCGTTGTAAGGTACTGAAACTCTAAAATTTTCTTGCTTTACTAGGTCTTGCCCTTGTTTTCCTCTTCAACTGACTATAGAACATATTTTCACACCCCTTTTTTTTTAACAGTCAGTCCTCATTAACTGGTGAATCATGGACAACAGAGAAAACAGCTGATACTAAAGAAAGTCAGAGCACTCCTCTGCTGGAGCTGAAGAATATTTGCTTCATGGTAAGTGGAAACATTTGGCATTGCAATGTTTCTGGAGAATAGCATTAGTACTAATGTCAGATTGGGATCTGTATCATAATAAGGTAATGTTAGAAGGTCTTAATCAAAAGATATTTATTCTGATGGTGTCTAGTATTCAGGGGTTAGGGCATACATGAATATTCACATTGGTATTGTCAGGGGAGATGGGGATAGCATTGCTTGCAACTTCTTTTGTCTGAAAGTTTTGAAAAAAAAATATGATTTCGAAATAAGAATCATAATGGAACACTAAAAAGTTCTCGAGGCATCATATTGATCTTTAAATCACTTGCTTTATGTTCATAAATAAGGATAAGCATTGCATTAAAATGCTCTAAGCATAATAGCAATGGATTTATCATATGTTTTCATGCCTAATTGATATCTGTGATCATGAATTTGTATAGTTTTCCAAGTATTATGCTTTGGACCTTCATGGTTTTTGATTGTTTTATTCAGTAACTGACTATAATAATGTTTAAATCACTAAGATTTATATGGATGTTGAATGTCTTTCTTAGGGGACAAATGTGGTATCAGGAAGTGGGATTGGTCTGGTTGTTTCTACAGGATCAAAGACTTATTTGAGCCCCATGTTTTCAACTATAGGGAAGCAAAAGCCACCAGATGGCTTTGAAAATGGCATTCGGCGGATATCATATGTGCTTATTGGTGTTATGCTAGTAGTAATGATGATAATAATTCTCGTTTATTATATGAAATCTTGTACTTTGAGTGAGAGTATTCTTTTTGGACTCTCAGTAGCATGTGCGCTCACTCCGAATATGCTTCCCTTTATTGTCTACACAAGTCTTGCAAGAGGAGCACTTGCCATGGCCAGAGACAGATGCATTGTCAAAAGCTTAGCTGCCATATGAGATATGGGATCCATGTAAGCTCAATATCATTTCATGGTTATAACCTGCTGAATTTTTTTATCATACTTTCGATTATCTATTTGGGTTGATACAGGAATGTACTATGCATGGATAAGACTGGTACACTCACCATGAACCGCACAATAGTGGTTGATCATCTTGACAGCATGGGTTTGCCAAATGAAAACGTTGACAACATGGGTTTGCCAAATGAAAACGTTTTACGCTTTGCATTCCTCAACTCTTACTTTAAGACTGATCAGAAGTATCCTCTAGATGATGCAATTTTGGCATTTGTATATACAAATGGATACAAATTTCTGCCATCCAAGTATAAAATAATAGATGAGATCCCTTTTGATTTTATACGAAGACGAGTATCTGTCATTTTAGAAACTGAATCAGGTGCAGAAAACAGAAGAAATGACCGAGTTGTTGATAGGTTCATGGTAACCAAGGGAGCATTGGAAGAAATATTGAAAGTCTGTGACGCAGGGAAGAGTGTAAAGAAAATCACATAGACGTATAAAACGGCTGAAAATTGAATTATCTCTGAATTAAGTGTAATCTGTTTTAAAAGATCCCGAATAACACATATTTATAGTAGAAAAAAATCCCAAACCTAAACGGAAAAGGAAACATAAAGAAAACCTAAAAAAACATTACTTGCCGAAGAAGTAAAAATCGAAAAACACTAATTTGGAGGCCGAAACGATGGAATTTGGCCGAAATCTGACGGACCTCACGGCAAAGCGGTGACTTTGACTCGCAGGCCCGTTTCCGATAAGAAACCTCACAAAAATTATCAAAATCCGACACTTCAAACTTTTGGCCACAAAATTGCCGAACGGGCCTAAACGCTGAATTGGGCCTCTGCTACTTCATACGCATCAGTCTGCTCTTTTATTGGCCATGTTTATCATGGACCCATGACCATTTTCTCGTCAGAAAACTATCGCAGAATTCTGAATATGGCAGAAGATTTAAGCAATCAAGGGTTGAGGATTATAGGGGTATCAATGAAAAAGATAGAAATGGTACGTCTGTATCTCTGGTCATTTATTCTTCCTTAAGCTTTATCAACTATTTGAATATTTCAGGTTGTTTTCCTTAGAACCTCCATTTTTTCTCTGTACAGAGTCTTCCCAATTGCCATACTTAACAAACTAATTTGTGCACTAAAGAGGCGAGCTCATCCTATTAATGTTTATTGTTGCTTCAAAAAATCTTATCCCTTGATTGAAGTTAAACCGCTATCATTCCCTTGAGAGAATCTTTTACATGGCAGTTTTGCAGTGATTGAATCATTTACACAGGCATTGAAAAACATAGAATTAGTATCAGAGCATTCTGGAATATGAAGCTGACAATCTTTGATATGATACACATTGCAGACCATCATTTAGAAGAAGATGGTTACACTTCACATATTCTATGGGATTGTAGGGGCAGTTCCCAATAACCAATCCCAACACCCCAACTTGATTAGGACCAAAGCCTGACTGAATTGAGTGATTCACTTGCAATCACTGTTTCTTTGTAACCTTGCAGGGAAAATTTGATCCTACCATGATCAATGATGAATCAGACATGGTCTTTCTTGGTGTAATTACATTCTTCGACCCACCAAAAGTCTCAGCAAAGCAAGCTCTATGGAGGCTGGCTGAGAAGGGAGTAAAAGCAAAAGTATTAACAGGTGATTCACTGTCCCTAGCAGTAAGAATTTGTGAAGAACTCAGCCTTAGGACCGCATATGTAATGAAAGGACCAGAGCTAGAGGAACTCAATCAAGATGACTTCCATGAGGCTGTTAAAAGAGCAACAGTACTTGCTCGGCTCAGTCCAACGCTGAAACTACGAGTTGTACAATCCTTACAAACAATTGGTGACCATGTTGTTGGTTTCTTGGGAGATGGGATCAATGATTCACTAGCCATAGATGCTGCCCACGTAGGTATCTCCGTGGATTCAGGAGCATCAATTGCGAAAGATTTTGCAGACATTATCTTATTAGAGAAAGATCTTAATGTTCTTGTTGATGGGGTTGAGCAAGGTCGCCTTACTTTTGGCGACACCATGAAGTGCATCAAAATGTCAGTTGTTGCCAATGTAGGGGGTGTTCTTTCAATTCTCATAGCAACTTGGATGCTAGATTTTGAGCCACTGACCCCAAGAAAAATCCTTACCCAAACCTTATTATATAGTGTGGGTCAAATCGCAATTCCATGGGACAAGTTGGAGGAAGATTATGTGAAAACACCCCATTTGATCAGGACAGAGAAAATCCCTTTCATTCAGGAGATTGCCTCATGGCCAGTGCTCTGTTCAACATTTGTGATTTCTGCAATAGGAATTGCAATTCCATTCCCAATAATTGGAACATTCATGGGATTAACTCCTCTGCCGTTATTATATTTTGGGTTTTTGGTATTGCTTTTTCTAGGATATTTTGTATTTGTCCAAGTGGTCAAAAGAATTTACATATTGATTTACAAAAAATGGCTTTAGAAAACTGTACAAAATCTTGAAATATAGGATATTGCGAAAGTAGCTGGGACAGAGAAAGAGAGAGAGGAAGAAAATTTTTATTCTTTGAATATTATTGAGGATATGCACAGCCAATGTAGCTTGCAATTGCATGGTTTTACAGAATCATTGTCATTTCTTATAATAGTATGTCCTAACAACGCTGTTGAACTTGCAAATCTGCAATATGAATGAAATTTTTGCGACCAAATATGGGAAACGGGGAATAAAAAGAGAAAAAAGGGAGGGAAATGCCGGCTGTAGATTTTCCTCGTCCCTGGACCATATAATACTCTTCTGAAATCCATTACAAAACCCGATGTAGAAAGAAACAAGTAGTAACCAGTCCAAGCAAAACTAAACTGTTGAAAATTTGCTTGGCTGGTGAATTACCTGCATAAATAAATTTCAGAAGCTAATAAATTTTTTTCTCAACCACAGGGTAAAAAATTTCATACTACAAGTACTTTTATTCTGAACCACAGGCTAATAAATTTTTCTTAAAATAGAAATGGAGGAGATTGAGATTAAACTATTGCCGAATTGGAGATAATCGTTCTTAATGTTCCATTCAAAATCCCAGTGCTCCCTATCATTTTTGATAGTCCAGTTTGCCCATCCAAAGGAAGCAGCATCATAAGCCTCAAGTTGTGCCCTTCCAAAATTTTGTTAATTGCCTGAGATTCACTTGTCACATTCCACTCATTTACCCATTCCCCTGACAAGTACATAATTCAGATTTCAGAATAAACTCATATCCCATATCCAAAATGTGTCCGAGATTATGGTTTGCATCAAAAAGCAAAGGATGGCTTTCACTAATCCTCACCTCTTGATCTTAACAAGTTCAACTTAATTCTCAACTAGGTCAGAAATCCTTTGTCAGACGAACTCAAACAAATTTACTCTTTTGTTCTGCTTTTGGGTTTTATTAAGTGGGAAACAGAATTTAATATCTCACCTATAAAAACTGATGGACCATTGGTACTGCTCAAAACCTTTAGTTGAGTTTCCCTGATTTTGTATATAAATTGGATATTATCCTCAGAGCTCATATTCACAAAGAAAGTGTCGAAAAGATTGTAGTAATGCAAATCAACTACTAAGTTATGAGAGTGGATAAGCATTGCCAATTCTTTGACAGATGATGACGTAAGCTGTTGATGAGAATTTTTGGACAATTTCGTAGCATTGTTGGTAATATGGAACAAGAACTTCCAAAGGAACTGAGGCAGCAGATGGTTCATTTAAAAGCTCGATTCCCAGCAAGGCAGGATGTTTTGCATACCTGCAGTTCAAATCATTCATGTTTCACAGGTTATTTAAACTTACCAATGTAAATTCACTTGAGAAGCCACAAAATTGATCTGCTTCACAATAAAAAGAAAAAAACAAACGCTGCAGTTTTCCCTGATACCACTCAGCATTAGCCAGGTTCGGCTTCGACCAATGATTTGTGGTTCGTCCGAGCTCTTGAACACCTTGGTTCCACCCGAACCCCAAGCGTCTAACTGAGTTTGTCTTATTTGCCTTCGGTGGTTCAGAGGTCACCAAGAACATATTTCATAAAACTTTATAGTCACTTAGTGGTCATGTCACAAGTCCCATCATAAAGTACTCTTCAATTCACCTGAAGAATATATGCATCCTACTAATAGGGTTTTCACCCTATAAATATAACGTCTAAAACCTCATAACATGTAACTTTTACACATAAAGCACACTCTAAGTTAAAATCCATCTTAGAGAGCTTTTCTATCTTAACGGAGATTCTGACTAGAGCATCGGAAGGTTATCGCCGGATATAACGTCCGACCACTCCTGACCAGTGTTCCTCCTGTGCAGGTAGTTCTAATCTAACTAGATGAATCAGTCTTCAACAACGTGATCCTATCGCACGCATCATTTGGCGCTATCTGTGAGGAAAGTAGAGTTTCCTGACAAGAACGTTTCAAAGCCTGCATTACAATAAAAGTTCTCATAATGGAACCAACACATGATGAAGCCCACATAGTGAAGGACAATCCTCCACCCACTAACGCAAATCCAACAACTAGCACACCCCCAACAAATCAAACTCCAACAGCAGCCTTAACTAATCTAACTGTTTCTCTATAAACTCTCCAAATTTTTATGGGATAACCTCAAATGTTAAGTCCTTCCATACCAGTTTCACAGCCAACACAGTCTTTTGCAACCTTAGTAGTTGCATTACAGAATCTAATCACCAACCTTGTCCCCTTACTTCCACCACTCTAGCCAAGCCAGAGACCCAACCCACCAGCTCAGGTTGATGATAACCTGCCTGTGGCGAACAGAGGACTAAACGTCAATGCTCTAATTGACGTATCAAGAGCTTTACCAACTAGGCCTACAAGGGGAAAGGATAAAATTAGATCAGTGCTAGAAGTGACAGTTAGAGAAGAAATAATGGGAGAAGGAAGTGGAAGGTGGCAAGTTGATGAGAGGGAGGCAGCAGAAGATAGATTCACTGCTAGCAAAGCCAGGAGTAGAGGAGAAGAGGATCTTAGGAGTTGGTCCCATAGGAGTTTGGAACAGAGACATAAACACGCAAATAGACATGAAAACCTTAGGATAGATGATCAAGAAGTTTCAAGCCACCATGGGTTCAAAGCAATGCTAAGAGAAGAGGTTAGGAGATATGTGGAGGAAATGGCGGGTCCCAAGCCAGACCAAAGAAGAAGCTTTTCTCTTCACCTCAGATCTCCATTTTGCAGAAGCATAGAGGAATTCCAAATACTTGGAAAATTCAAGCAGCCACAAATGGCCAAGTACGATGGTAGTCAGGATCCTAAGGCACATGACCTGGAGTATAAACACTTAGTGGAGTTGCAAACCAATAGAGATGAAGCACTTTGTCGAGCGTTTAGGGGTACACTAGGAGGGGCTGCAATGAAATGGTATGATAGCCTTCCAGATGGCATCATAGACTTGTTCTGGAATCTAGTAAACCTGTTCATCAAAAGATTTTCAGCTAGCATCCCCATACGAACACCGACCCGAGCCTTGGAGCAGGTGGAGCAGGGTTCAGATGAGTCGCTCAGAGACTTCATCGCTCGTTTCAACAGAGAAACATTAAAAGTGACAGATATTGATGAACTTGGAGCAATTAAAGCCTTAAAGAAGTGCACCAGTCATCAAGACTACTTTCAAACTCTAGTTCGGAGCTCGCCCAAGACCTTGAATGAAGCCATGGCCATTGAAGAAGAGTATATTAAACAAGATGATGCTTTTAGGGAGAGCAGGTTTTATAAGAGAAGGAATCTAGAAGAGGGAAGCTCATTACAAAAGAAAGCCAAGAGGGAGGAGATGAAAACAAAGGGTGGAGGAACATCTAGCAGCAAAATCCCCCGCTATGGTAGATTGAACCACCTAGGAGGGAGATGTTCAACCCTTCCAAGATAACACCGCTAAATGCCAAACCAGAGGTGGTTTTCTTAGCTTTACAGGACAAGGATATATGGAAGAGGCCCAAACCCATCATGAAGGATCCATCAAAGCGAGATAGGTCCCTATGGTGTAAATTTCACAATACCTATGGACATACCACTGACAACTGTCGCTCACTCCTGGAGGAGATTGAAAGGCTCATACAATAGGGATATCTCAGAAAATACATTAAGATGACTGATCAAGCAGAGATAGCGAACCCAACGCATGCAGTACCAATTGATTATAGAGTGGTTAGAGATATTTTCTGCCTCATAGGAGGACAGGACGAAGTCCCTCTTAGTCAAAGGAAGGAGAAGGAAATGGCTCGAACTCATGAGCCATCAGAGTTGTTTATTTCAATAGCTCGAAGCATCCCTCATCTGGTTCAGCAAGCAGAGCCACCAAGAAGGTCGAAGCTATTGTAATCTCAGTAGTGGTGGCCAAATTTAGGGTTCAGAGAATCTTTGTTGACACTGGAGCTCGATGAACCTCCTACTATGGAGGCATTTATGTAGATAGGGATCGCCAGCTCACAAATTCAACCCTTGGAAGTGATGGTGTAAACTCTTGATAAAGCCATCATCCTTGCAGTGGGTACCATTGAGTTGCCTGTAACGATTGGTAGAGCTCCGAAGGCAGTGGTAGTGATGGCGATCTTTGTGGTAATGAAGCTGCCCATGACATATAACGTGCTATTAGGAAGACCGCTACTATGGGATCTAGATGCTTCTCTGAGCATTAGAAGGTGCAGATTGACAGTCTCCCTTCCTGATGGATCAGATTTGCATATCTATGGTGATGTAGCCCCTAGGATGAAATTAACGATTGAAAAGAAGAGGAAGGTCATATCATTGGAGCCAGATGAAGTGAATTTAGTGGAAACAACTCCTTAGAGGTTCAGGCAGAATATAAAGGTGAATCTGCTCAAAAGCTCGAACCCTTTAAAGTTGTTGATGATGGTCGAACCCTAAAGATCAATTCCGCATTGAGCTTAGAAGAAAAGAAGCGAGGGCAAGAGTTCCTAGCTAGC
>CAOJBK011428555.1:0-12468 GCA_948294925.1 Codiaeum variegatum | reverse complement strand
GGAGGGGTCGGTTCCTTCACTACTTGCTGAATTGGCACATTCCATATGCAGAAAGTGTCATCCTTCTTTGTGGAGAAAGATCCAGCAAAGGAAGGAAAGTCCTCTGGCTATGAATGGACCACTCTTTTTTTAAAATCAACTATATTTTTAAAAGAAATAAAATCACAAAAGACATTCTTCAAGGCAATAACAATTTATAATATTGAAATCATTAGGAAATGAAAAACACTTACTAGAACCAATGACTGGCTCTAAACAACTTTATTAATAGCCCTCGGGCTTCTTAGAACTATCCACATCCCTTACAATCATAAGATCTAATTACTTTGCTTCTTTTTTTTTACGGATTTTTGGGCCGTCTTTCATATCGAAGAAGATCGAGGAGCTGCTGTGGTCTTAGCTGCTTTTTGCTCTATTTTCCTCTTCTGGGGAACTAAAGCCTACTTCCCTTTATTGGAACTGGAAGCTGGGATTTTTCCATTCTTGATAGAAGCTTTCTTCTTTTTCTTCTCCTCAGGTGCCTTCGGGGCAACTGCTCGGTATTATCATCTCCTTTTGCTAATATAAAATAAAACAATAATCAATGCCAAAAAGAAGAAAAGTAGAAAAAAATTAAAAGTAAAGACTCTTTACTTGATGATTCTGGTGTTGACTCTATAATTATGGTATATTGGTGTGAATCCTTAATTTTTCACCTCTATAATTGTTGTTTACCTCAACCAAACTTAAATATTTGGAATATAATGTGGTCAAGGGGCAGTGCCCCTTGTTGCATTCGAGGCAACCCTAAAGATGAAAATTTTAAATTGCAAGGATTACATGGAAATTTTTGAAAATTTTTGAAAAAATATTCATATTTTTACACCATTAAATTCATCCTATTAATATGAGTCCAACGGATCTGACCGAGCTCAATTTGGACTTCAAACAGACCCAGAAAATCCAAAAAACCGAATCGGATCAGGCTGAAATGGACCTTGGAAACCGGGCTAGGAACCCAAGCCCGAAAGGAAAAAGCGTGCACGAGTAAATGACATGGCGCATGTGTAAATGGCCTCATGCATGTGTAAGTGGGCTGGTACGTGGGTAACACTTCCTGCACATGCATAATGCGTTTCACACGTGAGTGGACCTTAGCGCGCGTGCATGGACATTCTAACGGGTGCATATCACTATTCACGCATGCTTTTCCTCCCTAGGGTTCTAATATGATCCTATATAAATACAACAATTTTTTAGAATAGTTTCAGCTAATTTTTCAATCGAATTCTAGACTTCTACACACACTTCTAGCCTCCAAATACTCAGAAACATTTCCTAGATACTACAACCCTTCCCCAGTAAGTCCAAACTTCCAGAATTCTTACGGTTCTTACCAATCATTAGTTCACTCACTTCCAGTTCAGTTCAGGCAGACAACCTCCAATGCTCTCCGAACACAATGGAGACCCATTCAGGTTTCATCAAACCCTCAAATTCACCGATCCTGAAGCCTCGAAAAAAAGGTAAAATCAGTACAATATATCTCTTTATCAGAATGAACTTTTATTAAGCCTTTTAAACTGAATTTAGGCATTTTTATTAGAATTCAATTTTAAGTCCTTTAATGTGATTTAAGGCATGTTTTAATGGAAAACCAGTTGTCATAAAATGAATCAAATTTAAACCCTAAAATGAGCTTAGATAATCATTTTATTTATTCAAAAATAATTTTTTTTAATCAAAATCTGAATCAATTAATAGCCTACTTGGTTAAACAATTTTATAAATTCAAATTGATTTAGCTTCTGAATACAAACCAAATCACCCATTGTTATCAGAACAACCCCATCTTTCGCAAGAAGGGAGAACGACATGGGGTTTGATTCTCATTTAAAGGGATACACCATCAAACCATTTCAAAACTTCAACTCCAAAGCTTTAATTTTCTTTTAATCCTTTTATTATATTTTGTTGTATTATTTTTATTATTCAAATTTTTCTGTTTATTTCATTGTTATTATTGCTATTATTGGATCTACCTTTGGGGAATATGTGCTCCTCCCAGATCATAAGACTAGAGGGGAGATCTCCTGATTTTGATTATTTTGCGCTTTAATTTTAATTACTTTCTTTGGGGCATTATGTCTTCCCTAGAACCCAAAATGAGATAGAGGAAGGACCACTGGAAAATCTTATTTTACTGCTTTATATGATTGTTATATGCATAATAACCCATTCATGCATCATTTATGGAATGCTTAACTGGATATGCACCATAATACATGTTCATGCATACACAAAAATTATTTTTAACCAAAATTATATTGTTTAAGCCAAAATTTGATACGTAAAAATGGTAAAAACTATTTTTCATAAAAATTATTTATTAGATCATGAATCTCCGAACCCCCTCTGATTTAAACAAGAACAGCCTTTTCAATTGGGAACAAAAACATTTTTTCTAAAATGGAGTTATTTCAAAAGGTTTCTTAATCACCTTAGAAAATTATTTTTCTTAAAGTTTAGGTGGCGACTATGTACACTTTACACACCACTTGTATATCAACGAACACATGTGGATGCACAAATGTGGGACTCAGCCACAATCTACGATGCCATATGCAATCTGGCCCCCTGTGGTCGGTTTCCTTCGAGACGCAAGCTTAGAGGTGCGTTGGAAGATCCTGAGGGCCGCTTGGAAGGGGCCTCATAGTTGGGTACTCAACCAATGGAAATAATTCTTTTCATCTTGCTTCCCTAGAATAGTCACATGGAAAGTAAGCTTAAGTAATACAGCCCCAATGTTGACTATATCATCCTTAGAATTCTTTGTTATATCTCTAAAATGCAAAGGGATGATAGAAGGATTAATGGCATCAAGGGGAACAATAGTGGAAAGACCAAACTGGTGGCTACAAAGGAAAGGTATGTAAAACTCAAAGATTAAAGGATGTAATACATACCTCCCCGAGGGCCGAAAGAATTATTAGCCCCAGTGATCAGCGGTCTTGCTGAAGTGGCTCTGTAGAAAATCTATTTTTGAATTACATCCTTGTAAGGAGTAAAGAATCTTATCCATCTGGGCCCATTATAACAATCTCTGAAAGGGCATAATTTCTCTTGATCTCATTGCTCCCAGCCAAAGAAAAAAGATTTCACCTCTTCTACTTTCCAAGAACTCTCTCGCCTTAACAAATCCACCCCGATATCAGAAATAGAAGGAAAAGGAGGCGAAAAAGTAAAATCACCCAACTCTGAAAAGTATGCCAGCAACCAACACTGGAGGATCCACATACTCTCATTTATGAACTTCATCAGATTTTCACTAATACATCTTCTCATTTGGGTATATAGATTGTCTAAAAGGATAGCCCCATATGCATAATGGTCACCATGATCTAGAGCCTGTGCTAATGGAACATACTTAACACTAAGCCTCCCTGAGGTGGGGCAAAAAATGTGTCTGGATAGTAGTACCCACAGGAAAACCAGATGTTCCTCAAATTCTGGAGCATTAGCATAGGAAAATATAGCACTTTCATATGAATCAAAGCTCCTAGAATTAAAATGCACTTCAGGGAACCATCTATCATTGACCAAACATACAATATCTTTACCCAGAATAGGTAACCCAGTGATAGAGAAAACATATGGTCAAATGGAAAGATGAATGTATTACTGCTTGGTGCCTAAAATCTAAAAGTTGTGGTAAAAATTTTAGACATATAAATTACCTCTATGATGGTCAGCCTAATAAACTGAGAAATGCCTAGTCGATTCCATTTTCGCTACAGGGTTCCCACAGTCGATGAATCCATCTTCCCCAATCAGAAGTCAACTTTAACAAATACTTTTTAGCATCAGGGGCCTATACTTTAGACAAATAAACCATCTCATCTGGAATCCTGAGATATGGAAGAGAAGGATTCCCAATAACAAGTTCCTTGGCCGAAGAAGGGGTCAATGCTATTGCTTGATTGCCTTTGCCTGTGTAAGAAAAAACCCCGGGGAAAAAAGATAATTTTGGAATCAATAAAGAAAATTCTGTAAGATAGTTAGTCAAAAATAGTTAGAATTACATGCCTGATGTCCATAAAGTTGGGGCATTCCTCAATCTTTGTGCCCTTTACAATTTCTATTCTTACTTCATATGGAAAATGAACATGAGCATACTAATGGCTAAAATGGGTAATTCTTTCTTAACATAATATTTAGCTCAAATTTGTCGAGAAGTTCATTAGAGGGCTCAGTAGTAGAAGGGGGAGGCAATGAAGAAACCTATTTAAAGGAAAATATAAGTTAACATTGCACTTTTAAATTAGCAAGTTGAATTTCAAAGTTGAAAGCTCACCGGTTGAATTTAGGGTTAATTTGACCTCATAGACATCTATAATAGCTCTAACAGTTACTAAAAAGGGTCTCCTTAATATGAGTGATTTCTCAATAATTTCATCCATATTAACTACAACAAAGTCAATGGGAAAAATAAATTTCCCATCATTAACCAACACATCCTCAACTATCCCTTTTGGGTGAATAATAGATTTATCATCTAATTCAATGGTGAGATGTGTTAGTTTAGGTTCTCTTCAACCTAAGACCTTAAAAACTTTTAAGGGCCTAATACTAACACTCTCCCCTAAATCAGCTAACATTTTTTCAATATTTAAACTACCTAAATGATAAGGAATAGTAAAACTCCTTAGATCATTAAGCTTTTGAGGTAGCTTAGTGATATTGCATGAGCTTTCCTTAGATAATTGCACAATAAACACCTCTTTTAACTTCTCTTTCTTCTCAAGCGATTCCTCTAATTTTTTTACATACTTAGGAATCTGCATCAAAGATCTAACAAAAGGCATATTTATATGTAATTTCTTAAAAAGATCGAGAATCTTACCTGGCTAGGTGTCCAGCTGCTTTTACATTTGACGCGTGGGAAACAAAATAGGAAGTGCATACTTAGATTGTTGAAATTCTGAATCTATTCACTCCTTCTCCTCAACCAACTTTTCCACTTTCTCAACCTCTGCCACTATCTTTTCTTTCTCATCATGATCCCATCAAATGACAAACATAGCCTTAGCCTGCTCAGGTTGGCTAGGCAGCCTACCACTTTGGTTCACTTGCAATTACGAGGCCACTTGGCAAACTTGAATTTCAATTCTCTTTATCGATACCTCAAGTGTATCTAGCCTTCTATTGGTGGCCTCCCGAGCTTGAGTACTAGCTTGAATAAAGGTGTTCAAACAAGTTTCTAAAGTAAACAACCTTTGGCTAAAATTAGAACACTCACTTTGGTGTTATTGAAATTGTTGTGGTTGGTTGTTGTTCCTCCAACCATAATTGGGATGATCTCTCCAACCCAAATTATATGTACTTAAAAAAGGGTCATGCTGTGGTTTGAATCCATCCAATGGATTTACTTCTTCAGCATCACCCTCAAAAGCCTCATAACTTGAAGGGCACATATTAGCTCTATGTCCCTATTGAAATTGAGTCGATGATTTCCCTTTCTTTTGCAACAACTAAACTTGGTGGGTTACCTCGGCTAGTTGTGTAGCCATGTCCTTACTATGTGAAACTTCATGTGCAATGGCTCACCTACCCCTCACACTCTTTTGCTAGGAATTAGCTCCAAGTCTCTTAAATAGTTGATAAGTCTTATCGGGGTTAACCTCACTCATAGAACCTCCAGTTGTATTATCCACTATCCTTTGATTTTGATAAGTAAGTCCATCATAAAAAAATCGGTTTAACAATTCTAAAGGGTAGTGATGGTGTAGGCATTGAATTTGTAGCATTTTAAAACATTCTCATGCCTTATGAAAATATTCTCCTTCCATTTGAAAGAATGTAGCAATCTTAGTTCTTAATCCAGCAATCTTTTGATGGGAATAAAATTTTTGCATGAATTTTGTGTATACTTCCTCCCATGTAGTTAAGGAATCTGGAGGCAAAGTCACCAGCCACATTTTTGTGGCATCCTTCAAGGTGTAAGGAAAGCATCTCATCCTTAACTGATCCTTGTCCAAACCTTGAAGAGGAATGGTCTGAATAATCGAATAGAAATCTCTTATAAAGTTCAAAGGATCTTCATTTGCCACCCCATAAAATGTCGACAACATATTGTAATGAATTAAATTCAGCTCATAATTCCTTGAAGCCATGTCCAATCGAATGCAAGAAGTAATTGTACCAATGACAGGCTTAGCAAACACCTTCATAAGTCTCCTTTCATCACCTATGATTCTTGGTGGATTAGCTACTACCCGGTTCCTGCGCACATTATCAACAAAGAGGCAGAATATCTCTTTCAAGAGATCTCCTTCCACTTGTAAACTATGGGGAAAAAAGAAACAAACTAAAATTAAAAATATTCACAAGAAACAAATAAACAACACCTAGCTAGTTCTCTGGTAACGGCGCCAAAAACTTGTTCACATCAAAATATACTAATAAATAGCAATCGCAAGTATACGAGCTATTGTAGCACAGTATGAGAACCCAAGGTCGTATTCCCCCGCAAAACTCGCATCAGCATATTAATTTATTTCAAAAATTGCAAATAAAAGTAAAAAGAAGATTTTATTTTTGAACTGAAAAGTAAACAAACTAAACTAAGCAAAGAAATAAAGTATGTGATACGCAATGACATGAATGGGTCTAAAAAAATTGACAATTCATAGTCTATCCTTTATGATATTAAACTATTAAATCTATTAATTAAGTTTAATAATCCAATTTTCAATACAATCATTCAACTAGAGCTTATTCTAGTCTAGCTAACGCATTCATAGAAGTAATCTAGAGAAAACATGCATTATTCAAAGGATTTGAGACTAAAACATATGAGCCCAATTACTTTTAGAATCTTAATTGAATAGTTCTAGGTTTAGATTTTCACTCTCGCTCCATCATCCAAACCCTAATTAAACTAATTGGTGATCAGACAATTGTTTATAATCGTTAATTCAATTCAATCAAGCAAAAGTTAAACCTAATAATGGAATTAATAACAATTTAATCATATTAAGACTATTTCATGCTTCAATCTCTGGAAAAAAATGAATTTAGTTCATGATTAATTTAAAACTTAACAAATTGATAGTAATTCTTAGAGAAATTATGCTTAATACCCTTAATGCAAAGAATACCAAGAATTTAAGTAATTAAGTTAAGAATAAACCTCAATTAAAAGTAGAAAAACTGAATTTGCTTGGAGAAATTCAACTTCAATCTTTAACACAAACCAAATTGATGAAAAACTAAAGAAAATAATGAAAAAAATTCTCTTTCTAGTACGGCTGATAATCTCCTTCTCTAATCTCTTCTCCCCTCTAAAATCAAGTTATAAAACCCTTTATATAGTGTATCCTTGAACAGTAGGATAAAACTTAACAGAAAACCTCTTCAAACATCTTAAAAGTTCCTAAATTGAGTTGGTCAAGAATTATAATCAAAATAGTAAATAGATTACTATGAAACTTAATTTTAGCACCATTAAGTTCAACCCGTTAATGCGAGCCCAACGAATCTGACCGGACTCAATTCAAACTTCAGACAGACCTAGAAAGCCCAAAATACTAAATTGAATCAGATCGAGCCGGACCCAGAAAAATGGGGCCCATAAACCCAGGCCCAAAAGCCACAGGCGCGCATGTGTATCATTGCCTATGCATGCGTAACGCAGTTCACGTAGAGACTTATCTTGAAGCTATTGAGAATACATCTAAGGAATGTAGAGAATAGTTAAGGAAGAGGCTTTGTGAAAATTGGAGTAGGGCACATTTCAAGGATGAAGCTAAATGTGACATTCTACTTAACAATTTATGTAAGTGTTTTAATAGATATATCTTAGAGGCTAGGTCACAACCTGTGATAATTATGCTCGACATGGTTAGGATCTAGTTGATGAAAAGAGTGGCAAAGAAACAAACTGAATTTCAGAAAGCCAAAATTACAGGGAAATTGATTTGTCCTAAGATTGCAAAGAAGGTAAAGAAGATTAAGGAACTATCTACATATTATGTCCTAACCTTTTTCAGAAGTAAGAGGGTTCAGGTTTTTGGAAGAGGAAAACAATATTTTGTGGACTTAGAAAAACATACTTGCAATTACAGAAGGTGCGATCTGACTGGGATTCCTTCCTTCCATGTTGTTGTTTTGATTTAGCATAACAATGAAGGCCCTGAATGTTATGTTAATCCATTGTATCATGTGGATACTTCTTTGAGAGTGTATAGTCACACCATTAATCCAATCAATGATGAAAGTATGTGGCCTAAGTCTAATGAGAATTTCAAGATTACACCATCTTCAATAGTTCATAAAAAGAGAGGAATGAAACCTAAAGTAAGAAGAAAGGAGGTAGAAGAGTTGGAGAAGGTTGCAGTAAAGAATAAGGGCTCATCCTCTACATCAACCACTCTAGCTAAGAGGAAAAACAATGATGAAATGAACTCAACTAACAAGTTGAGTAAGAAGGGAAGGGTTAGCATGAAGTGCAGCTAATATGGCCAATTTAGTCATAATAAAAGGTCACATAAGCTGCCTAAATAGAATCTAAGGACTAAGGTAATTGATGGATAACTGTTTTTATTTGTTTTCTGTATGTATAATATAAGTTTTGATTTAATAAATTGAATGTGTGAATAGAATACAAAGAAGAGTCAAGGTTCAAGGGGACCATCAGCACATGGAGACACATCTTCCCATAGGAGACCACATGTATGTCACTTATACTCTCAACAATATTATTTGTTAAATTACATGTTTGCTTTGCTTTGTGATAGTATGGTAATGAGAATATTGACCCCACAACCATCATGTAGTTTGATTATTAAATAATTATTTTCCTTGCATTAACATCATGGATAGTTTCTAGTTGAAGTCATTTAATTGGTGCCAAATTTTTTTAATGGATTGAGTATGCCTTTATTTCATGCCACAATTGACTAAGGTGGAGATGGATCCCATGATGTATATAAGAGTCAATATATGCCAACAGGAGAAAGTCAACCAGATTGTTATTGACATGTTAAATTTTGAAGAATATTTTTGTTTAAGTTTTAGAATGTTAGATCACTGATTTTTTTTGTGTTGGTTATACTGTAAATTGATACTAGCAGGTCTGCAATATGACCATACTGATATTTTTGTATTGGTTATTCTGTTAATTCACACCAGCATCGTTGTAATAAGTCTATTTTGTCATAGGTGAAACCATACTGACAATACACTACTTGGTTTCATTGGTCATTTTATGTTAACATTTGCTAAAATTGAACAATGATTAATCATTTTATTTTCAATGTATTATTTGTGTAAGTTTCATATTTATGCAGATTGAGTAAATTTTTACAAGTTGTGTTATTGTGATTGAAATGGTTATGGCTGTGTTTTACAACAAACTTTTCAAATGGTTAGTTGTTCACATTTTCTGAAAATGGTTATCGTTCAAACAAAACAGTATAAACTCAATAAAAAAATTAACATGAACCATGATTTCTTTGCATTTCATTTATCAATCTTGTTCATACATTGCATATCAACTCTTCCCTTAGCAAAACACAACAACAAATACAGGGAAAAACACAAAACAACAAAAATCCTAAATTAATAGCCTAATAACCTAACTCCATAACCCAGCATGTTACACCACCATAATCTTCAACCAATTTTCACAAGCCACAAGATGACAATAGGAAGACTCGCAGTCAGCCCCACCAGAGCCCAAACAAAAGCCTTCTTAATGTTCATCTTCATTATGCTCTTCTCCAAATTGTATTTCTCATTCTGCAACCTATCCACTTTTCTTAGCAGTTCATGACATTCTTGTATCTCTTAGGAGATTTCGGGTCAACCCACACAAAGAATCGACTTCTCCCATTTATAGTCTGCAACATAAGTTTCAAAGTTTGAGTGAAATTTAAAAAAAAAAAAAAAACAAGCTATTAACCGAAGAAATTACAAAAACCCAACAAATAGTACTAACCCCATAGTTGGGACAACCAAAAAAATGCCTCCTAGGGTGGTCTTTAGTCTAAGATGTCCTAAGAGGAGCTTTAAGACTGTAGTCACAAACAGGAGTACCATAGGCAGCTTCAAAAATATCCACATTCAAGCGACTTATGCCACCAACACCATAACTTTTAGAGCTTCTTGACATTATGTTCACAAAGGCTAAAGATTTTGGGAGAGGAAATCATAGATTGTGGAGAGATGGTGGTTTCAGAAAGAAAAAAAAAACTAGGATTTTTAATGGGGGGGATGAACAAAGTATACGTGTGTGGCGCTGGGGATGACTAGGAGAGGAAAAAAAAGTCAAAAGAATTTCTGATTGGGCGAAGTAATGAGCGCCGTGTCAGCAAAAAATGCAACGAAATTGACAAATTTCTGACGGAAGTATGACATCGGTACAAAACGAGAAAATTCGAGTATATTTATGCAACGTTTTAAACTTTAAAAATGATTAAGTATATTAGTAAATAATTCATGAATGACCAATAAAATTTACTCACATAAATTAAAGGTAAATGATTGACTAGCCCCGTGCCAACAGAAAACATCATATCTATTATATGAAAAATTTTCATGCGCTATCCTCCTCCATTTACCGTCGCAATTTCAGGAAGTGGCAATGTCCCAACTTCACCAATTTTTTTCATTTACCACCACAATTTTTTTTTATCAGTCAGATTTCGTTTTTATGGGTTGTTGATATGTTTTGATTTTTTTTTTCTCTACTTCTTCTTTTTTTTGTCTTTTATCAATATATTTTTATTATCAATTGTTTTTTTTTAACTCATTTTATTTTCAATTGTTCTTGTTCCTTTATCATTCTTTTTTTTTTTATAATTAATTTCATGTTAGCTTGTGCTTTTACTATTAACACTTTCTTCTCTCTTTTTTAAACCATACTGGAATTTTTTTTAATTTTTTATTTTCAATAACATATTTTTTTTATTTTTAATGATTAATAAAGCTAATAATAATAGAATTTCAAATACACATTGCAATTTTATTTTAAATACAAATATAGTGAATATAAAATTCATATAAGAATAATATCAGACACAGAGTTGTTGAATTTGAGGTACAAATGTGATGAATATGAAGTTTTAGATGTGATATACTCTCAAAGTAACAAAATTGGTATGTTTATACTACTCGCTACTCATTAACATGTGTTAGAAACTATAAGAAAGGCCCAAATTGATGTGCTTTTGGGAAAGTATATGCTCAATATCTTTTGAACTGTTGAAGTGTGCTAGATATTATGGAAACTCTTTACTGGTTGATGTGAATCATAAGATGAGACTCAAAGTAATATGAATGATAGTTCTCAATTTTCATTGCTAGACATATCGTTAGTTCAAACTTTTTGTGATTTGTGATGTTCATACTTTTGATTTTCACTTATGCATAAGATTATGCACAAATCTATGTTGTTCAATGATATTCATGTAGAATTTTTATTTAATTTGTAGCAATCCAAACAATCCCACTACAATTTGATTCTTCTACATCTAAGCAAAGATAGTTGACTTACCTACCAAACTTTCTGATATACTATTCCTAGAATTACCTTGTTCTGTATATAATTTTGTTTGGAATTTTGATTTTTTTTTACCTCATTAGTTTGTAGATGGGGTTTCTCAAACATGGCAGGTTAATTGAAATTTTATCATGTTTTGCTTACATATAGCTAATTACATTCCTTGCAATGAAGATTTGGATTACCCTGCAAAGCTTGAGCGATCTTCCGAGATGAAATCAGAAATTGCTTTAGACTTCATTCGATGAATTTACTTTTAACCAGGATATCCTAGAATTTATAAACTTATTGTAATTAACTTTTCTAATTGAGTTAATAAGTGAATTGTTGATTTTGAACTTTGAATTAATATTTTTGGATTTTGAATTGTTAATATGACTTTGACTTGCTTGTTTTAAATATTTTTTGGTTTTTGTTGATTTTAAATAGTTTTAGAATTCAATGGAAAGAAAAATAAAAAAGTCGGTTGTAGAGTAGGAACCGATGCCAAAAGTGCACCTAGAACATCTTTAGGTATTGGGCCATGCTTAACAACTGACACCAGAAGTCCACTAGAATGACTTTAGGATGCCAAAAGTGCACCTAGAACATCGTTAGGAGTTGGTCCATGCTTAACAACTGATGCTAGAAGTCCACTAGAATGACTTTAGGCATCGGTTCTAGCTGAGCAATCGACGCCAAAAGTCCACTAGAATGACTTTAGGCGTCAGTATTGTCTTAACTTTTGGCGTCGCATAGATAGGCATCGTCTATACAACCGACGTCAAAGGTCTTAGCAACCGATGCCAAAAGTCATTTTCTATACTAGTGATATGAGGTTAATATGAGGTACAAACGTGGTGAATATGAGATTCATTTTAATTTTATAGTGAATCTTAAGTGTGTGTGTGTGTGTGTGTGTGTGTGTATATATATATATATATATA